>JAODAL010012770.1:0-94055 GCA_025379985.1 Phyllomedusa bahiana
GGGTTTTCCGCGGGTTTCGCCCGGTCCGGCCCCACAAAACATTGTGCTTGCAAAATTCTTCCGCCCGGTGTTTCGGACGGAATCTGTGCAAGCCAATGTGAAGGGGGAGGGCTCTTCTCCGCTCATCGCAGAGAAAAGCTGTCCCCCCCGCAGCCGTGGGGACGGCCGCAAAACAGGACAAATACCGACCGGCAAACCGACCGGTATTTGTCCTGTGCCGTGAAAACGCGCCCTTATACAGAATCCTGCATAAGCAATGTGCTCACCGTTCAGGCCCAAAGCAGCGCAAAGTAGCAGTGAGTAGATTATTAGGCTGTTTTCAGGATCTTCATTCCATGAATTAGGGAAGGTTTCACTGGTGAAACAAATACCAAAATTTACAGCATATCCTACTGTGGCCATTCCTACATATCTATTTTAGTAAATACTAATTTAATAAAATAACAATTCTGCAGCATCTTTCCTTAAAGGGGTTGTCTCTCTCCATTTATTCGTTTTCTTGATTTCACTTTGAATTCAGGGGCGTGTTTACTGGCTTCTACTAGGCTGCAGTAGAAGCCAGGTCTGTAGCTATAGCAACCAGTGCTGGCAGCCTATCAGGATAGATCAAACAGGTCTGTAGCTATAGCGACCTGAAGAGCTGCTGCAGCCATACAAGGGGGGTTATTTCAGAATAGGTAGGACACGGTTAATGGACATATATTGCAAAGTGACTTGTTTTTGCAAGATCTTTGACATAAAAAGCAATCCTTGTAGCGAGATAACCTCTTTAAATATCTATGTTGTGTGGTTATTCCTTCCAGAAACAAACTTCCAATCTGACAGCTAGGTGTTACTAACTAGGGGTGTGTCCCTGTATAGTCCATGAGTTCGGAAACGGATTGTCACAGCACAAGCTGCAGCGGACATTTTATAACCCGCTAGTTCTTATTTTGAAGCCTCCAGGGAGTGTTGTGCCTCGCATTGCACAACTCCCAAAGGTTAGTGTATTTGTTATATACTAACAATTACTATTGTGGAAACTCCATTTATTGCACTAGGATGCGCTGTCTTTTGTCTCCCCCTTTCTATCTTCTCCTGTATAGTCCGACATAGTCCATTCAGGGTTGCCCGGGTGTGTCCCAAGGGGAACACCCCTTTTTTTCCAAAGGGAAATTTTCCCAACCCGGGATGACCAATTAATAAAAAAAATTTAAAAAGCAAAAAAAAAGGTTTTGGGATTGCCATTCAAAAGGTTTTCTTTAAAGTGGAAATTTTAAGGGCATAAAATTTGGGGGCCCCAAGAGTTAGGACAGCTGGGGCCGGGGTTTTTCTCGTTTGTGTTTCCCACAGCACACAAAAAAAAATGTATATTTTCACATGCCCCCAATATAACACACATTACTTTCCCACACATGCCAAAAAGAAAACAAAAAAAATTTTTATTTAAAAAAATTAACCTTCCCCCCCCCCCCCCCCTGACTGCACACGGACTTGTCCTCCACCTTGTCCATCACCGTAACCCCCAAATTACTTGCCGCTAAGAAGTGAAATTTTCCCTTCCCGGGAACCAAAATCAGTTTCATGTTTTTTTAATCCGCACCCGGGTTTTGGAAAAAAACGGGAAAGGAGGGGGATTGGCCCCCCCTGTCATACCCCTTTCCAGGCCCTGCCCCAGCTTTTTTCTTTCCTGACCCCACAACATTACGGAATTAGGAAACGTCTAGAATAATCCCCTTCCGATATCTGCCTGGTCCTGAACTCGGTTAATGAGGTTCCCTCCACCCCTTTGAGGGTTGGGGGTTCCCCGGGGGGGGTTTTTACCCCCGCTTTGGGGTCAGGGGGCCAAAATACCTCCAGGGGTAGCTGCATTGGTTTCCCCCGTGCCCCTAATCTTGTTCCTCGGGTTTTCAAGTTTAAAAAAAAAAAAATTTGAAAAAAAATGAAAAACTTTTGGGACGGTATCAGGAAAAAATAGGCGCAGCCCTTCTGAGTTTCGGGAAGCTGGAAAGTGGAAACATACCCCACATTTAAAACTTCTGCCACAGAAATAAATTTGGGGACAGGAATAAAAACGATACTCTTCAATTATTTGAGGAATTTACACTACAAATCTAGAGATTTAGTTTTTGACCCTTTAGATACAGAAATGGGACGATACCAAAGGAAAAAAAATCAAATGTTTAAAAAAGCATTTTCTCCTTCCCGCTTAATTTAATTTTTTAAAAAGCGCCATTTAAAAAAATCTTTTTTTTAGATTTTGTCTCAATGGGAACACCCTAAATTAAAGGGTTTTTAATAGCGGATGAATAGTGGAAGTGGGGCCCCGCCTTATCTTGAGAACCCGGGCCCCCAAAATTCTCTGGGAAAGAAAAAGATAAAAAAAATTGCACTCTGTTCATTTTTAATGGCGTTTTTTTGGGTACAACCAAGCACACTTTTCTCAGTATCCTTTAAATTTCCCATAGAACAGACCCGGGCCCGAGCACATTCATGCCCCCCCTCAGTGCCGGACCTTTGAGGTTTGGGACCTTTTCCCCCCTAAACGGGAATTTTAAGGGGTACTTTTCCCATCTTTCACTCACCCGGCCCCTTTATTAAAGGGAACCCCCCCCGTCCAATGTCGTTTAAAATTAATTTCTAATCAGCCAATCACTGGCCCGGGAACCAGTGAAATTTTGGCATTTTAGAACATGGTCAAGCCCAAACTTTTGAGTTTTAAACCCGGGGTATGATGGGGAAGGGAAAGGGGGATTTTAGTGCCTTTGGAAAAGTGGCTGGTTTGTTGGTTTCCAGATGGGCGGTCTGAGTATTTTAGAAAATGCTGATCTCCTGGGATTTTTTCACCACAAAACCCTCTCTGGGGTTTTCAGAGGGTTTTGGGGCGGGAAAAAGAAAAAAAATCCAGGGTGAGGGGGGGCAGTCCTGGGGCGGGGAAATTTCCTTTTTGATGCCAGAGGGCAAAGGAAAAATGGGCAGACTGGTTCGGCTGATAGAAAAAGGGAACAGTGACTCAAATAGCCACCCGTTACAACCCAAGGTAGGCAAAAAGAGCATCTCTGAAGCACAGTAGGGGCGAACTTTGAGGCAGATGGGCTACAGCAGCAGAAACCACAGGGGGTGCCACCCTTCAGCTAAGAACAGGAAATGAGGCCCCAAATTTGCCCAAGCTCATCGAAATTGACAGTAGAAGATTGGAAAAACGTTTTCCCGGTCTGAGGAGTCTCGTTTTGCTGCGAATTCGGTGGGGGGGCAGAATTTGGCGTCAACAACATGAAAGCAGGACCATCCTGCCTTGTATCAACGGTTTTGGGGTGGTGGTGGTGTCCCTTTTGGGGTGGGGAAATTTTTTGGGACTTTTGGGCCCTTGGTCCAATGGAGCATCGTTTTTAATGCCACAGCCTACTGAGTATTGTTGTGACCTGTCCTCCCTTTATGACCCCAATGTACCCCAAAATCTGATGGGTATTTAGCAGGATAATGCCCATGTTAAAGTGGAATCATTCAATGGTTTCTTGAACATGGGGAATGCTTCCAGCACCTTGTTGAAACTGACGAAGAATTGAGGCATTTGAAGGCAAAAGGGGGTCCAACCCGTTACTGCATGGGTACCCAATAAAGTGGTGGTGGGGTGTAATGTCAAAATATAAGGATCGGAAAACCAAAAGACATTCACTTCTTTGTCTTTCTGCGACTCTTCCAGTCTCTCTGTATCTCTTTTGTGACCTACTGAGGAACTTCTGTGACCCTCTAAGCTCAGTGACCACTTCCGTCTGAGAGCATCATGCTTGTAGGCACCTGGCAATGGCGAGTTACTGTTGATCAATTCTAAGGTGTTGTTACCGGAAAGCCCGCCACCATTCAAAGATTTGATTGTCACTGTCTTGGGCTCACCCTGGGGGTATAGCAAGGTCCAGCGGATATTGGTTTCAGGTTGAGGCTACCTATATTACACAGACACAGGAATCCCTGGAGTGGAGAGGAATACCAAACTCACCCACAACCCTGAACAGCTGGGGTGAAATCCGTTTTTTATACCGCGCACAGTGTATCAGAAATATGCCAGCCAGCGTTCTGCCAACTGTTCATTAATTTGTTATAAGCCTGAGTCCATTATTTGGCTCATAAGCAGGCCAGGAATATGGAAACTGTCTTGGGTATCTAATTATTTGTGGCAGAGAATACGGGGGGACACACGAGATCGGCTTGATCGGAACAAAAGATCAAAGTATATAGAATTTTAATCGCCTTGTGAGCGGACTAGACAAAAACAAGACTACACAGGGATGTGTTGAGTTTTTTCTCTGCTTTTACTCAGAAGAGGATTGTTACGCCTGCTAACAAATCCTATAATAAATTGATACTGATTCTATCTTAGCTGCTCTCAGATTGGGGGAGCATTAAACCAACCTGATGACAGGTTTTCTTTAAAAGGGGGTTTGCCAGGGGGTCGTGCCTTATATGCTATAACAAGCCAATTTTGTAAACTAAGCATAAAATTTGCGGAGTAAGTTGAGTGGGACACAGCAGAGCACAGAGCCATGCTTATGGGATATTGTGAAATGTTCTCTCAAATAATCAAGACTAAAACTTGTGCGATTTCTGTATACAATCGACCAACTGCTTTCTCTTCAGCTTCTTGAAAAAGCTCTAATCTTGTTCCCTGTTTTCAGATAGGAGCAGGGATCTAATCACATTTATCACACTACAAAATAGTGGTTTCTGTTATACATTACACAACATATTTCATACCAGGTGCCTTTGAAGCTTCTTATTGCTCCCTCTAATCTTGATATAGATGTTGTGCTCTGTGCAAAGCACCGGCAACGCAGCTACTGTACACTCTGGCCTGGTCGTATCTGTTGCAAGCTTTTAAGTAACTAAGGGGGTTAAGGCAGCGGTTTGCTCTATTGCTGTGCAAGTTTTGTAATCACTGATATTTAGAAAAGTGATTAAATACCATTTGGAGGATCCCACGTCTAACATTTCATCGTTGGCAAAACCCTTTAGTTTTTGGGAAGTCACAACGTAAATTGTTGTGACACTTTGCTTTACTTATAATATAAAATATTCTAGTTGCAGGCACCTAAGATAATTTGTAACAATCCATACAAAGTGAATCTGTCCCCTGGTGACCTCCATTGACTCCGTTCCATTATAGGGATTTCGCAGGGCATCAATCGTCTCCGCTCACTTATGGAAGCCAGCAGTTGATCTTCCCCTCTGCTTGGCACAGACTCGTTTATATCCCTGTTCCCCACAATCAGGTCTTATTACATCTTGGATTGACGAACAATGACAATGACTATGGTAATGTGGTATTTGTTATTTTATGCTGAGATTTTCCATGTCTTTCTCGCTTTGGCACCTGAAAGATACGTATGTTTTATATTTTTCCTATTACATTTTATTTTATGTGCAAAACATTTTAATAAAAACATGTTTTAAAAAATAAAAAAAAAAGTGAATCTGTCATCAGAAATACACCTTTAAGAAAGAACACATTAAAAGAGATGCATCTTAGTCCCATTGGCCTGAAGGCACTACGTGGTTGCAGCCCTGGCACATAAGCCAAAGGGTACAGCCACACGGCACAGACAAACTGATTACAGAATCCGACCGGTATTTTATCGTCTATTTAACGGTTTAGAGGGGCGGGGGGGGGGGTTAGGGCCTCGGTTGGGGGATTCGTTGCGGCCTACCTACTAACTGTTAATTTTCTGCCATGTATATCCAGGAGGAAGAATATGCATGTTCCAGTTTTTTTTTTTTACGCCTTTCGTATTTGAAGTCCGACCAATCAGAAAATCCAAGCTGTGTAGATTACGGACTGAAAACAATTCCGTGTAGATGTACTCCACTGAACCGAGCACTACTTACAGGTGGCAATATGGGTCTAGCCTAATTACAAATAATCTAGGACCCATTCCAAGTACTGATCCCTACTGCTCTCACTCCTTGATTTCTGAAGTGGCTAATAGCCTATGGCTATGTTCACACGGCTTATTTTGGGACGGATTTCAGCCAGTTTATTAGCACTTGTACATGCGCCAAATTGAAGGGTTCGAAATTTCCGTCCCAGTCATTGCGGTAGTTGTAAATCCACAGTTCTATAGCGTATTTCGCAGGGCGGGGAGAAGAGGGGAAAGTGACTTGTCAATTATTAAAGGTGGGATACGTGCCAGGGAATATTGAATGTATTGGGCCGGCCCCCCCCGCCGCCGAGCACCACATCGTTATTGTTAGGGCCCAAATTCTGTCCCTCAATTCCCACGTTGAACAAGCCATGTGTAACATATGCCTAAGGAAAAGTCTTTCTAGTCATTACACAAAGCAACTGTAAAATGGCATAAAAAATCCTACAGTATTTTAAAATCGCCGTGCCACGGTTGTTGATGCGTGTTTGCACCCAAAAAACGGGCGGAATAATGTACATGTTCTACGCTTTTAGGAATGCTGGCGGTGTCAAAAACCATCCGGTGGTGGAAAATCCGTGCAGTGTGGACTGCTGCACGGATTTTTTCTCTTTTACATATTCAATGTTAAAGGTTTTGAAAAACTTGACCGTCGGGGGAACATAGGCCCCTAATCAGCTCCGACGAAGAATATCTGTTGCTGTCGTGTTGAATTCAGATAGGATTTTATTTTTGCTGTTTGGGCTTGTCACATGAAACTTTTGTGATTAAGTTTTACGGATCCGACCAAACGGTCTAACACTTGTCTGGTGTGATTTAACATCGAGTTTCATATGGCAAAAGCGCCATCGCTGTTTCTCAAGGAGTGATCGCGCGATAAGTGCCTTTTTCGCATCCGCTTATGAATTGACATGTACAATTCTTATTGCGGTTTTACGCAAGTGGGAAAAGCCCTTAGGAGAGATAATGATGGTGCGCTTTTTTTATTTTCATTTTGGGACCGGTCCAAAAGCGCTCCCAAATACGGGGACGTATCAGCGGGCGCTTTGCATCACTGAGAAAAGAGGATGCGAAAAGCGCAGTGAGCGGCTGCAGGTGGATCGGCGCAGGTGAGCGGCTGCTGTGGAGCGCAGGGGGATCGGGTTTGTGCGGCGGCTTTGTGAGTGCGCAGGGGGGATCGGGGTTTGAGGCGGCGGATGTGGAGCGCAGGGGGATAGGGGTGAGCGCTGGTGTGGTGAGCAGAGGGGGTTCGGGGGTTTGAGCGGCTGAATGTGCGAGAGCGCAGGGGGGTTGGGTTCGTGGGGGTTGTTTGAGCGGCCTGCTGTGGAAGCGAGGGGTATTCGAGAGGGTTGAATGGGAAAATGCTGCTGGGGAGGACACAGTAATGAGATGGGGGAGAGGTGGGGGGGAGAGGAGAGAGAGAGAGAGAGCGTGTGAGAGAGAGGTGAGAGAGGAGGAGAGAGAGTGGTGGGTGGGATGGAGGAGAGGTGGGGAGAAGAGAGAGAGGTGGGAGGAAGGAGAGGAGCGTGGGGAGAGGTGGTGGGTGTGAGTGGGGTGGTGGGAAGAGTGAGTGGGAGAGAGAGGTGGGAGAGAGAGACGGGAGGTGGGAGGAGGAGAGAAGCAGGTGGGAAGTGAGTGTGAGAGGTGGGTGTGGAGGTGGGAGAGTGAGGGGGGAGAGAGAGGTGGGGAGAGTGATGAGGGAGAAGGGAGGTGGGAGTAAGGGTGAGAGAAGGAGGAGTGGGTGGGAAGAAGAGAGGGAGTGAGATAGGAGGTGGGTGGGAGAAGGAGGTGTGGGTGGGAGAGTGAGGGAGTGTGGTGGGAGAGAGTGGTGGGAGAGAGTGGTGGGAGTAGAGGAGGGAGAGAGGTGTGGAAGAGGTGGTGAGAGGGGTGGGAGTGTGGGAGAGATGTGAGAGTGTGAGAGGAGAGAGAGGGGGGGAGGGGGAGAGGGAGTGAGGGGGAGGAGTGTTGAGGAGAGATGGAGTGGAGAGTAGTGCAGTGTAGGGTGTAGGGTGGAGAGTGTGTAAGAAGTGGGTTTTTTTTTGTGAGAGTTGTAGGAGAGTTTGTTTAGTGAGAGAGATGAGAGAGAGTTTTTGTTTTTTTTTTTGTTTTGTTTTGAGGTTTTTAGGAGAGTTTTTGGGAGGAAGAGAGTTTTTGTTTTTTTTTCCGTTTTTTTTTGAAGGGGTTTGTTGGCGCCAACACAAAAACGTTTTTATTTTTTTTTTGGAGAGGGTTTTTTTATTTTTTTTATTTTCTATTTTTTTTTTTTTTGTTTTTTTTTTTTTTTTTTTGTTTTTTTTTTTGTTTTTGAGTTTTTGTTTTTTTTTTTTTTTTAGGTTTTTTTATTTTCTTTTTTTTTTTTGAGGTTGGCAAAAACAAACAAAAAAAACAAAAAAACCAACAAAAAAGTTATACAAATAGCGGATTCCGTTATTTTATTTATTGATTAATAAAAACACAACGTGGAAAAAATGTAAAAAAAAGAGAAAGAGAAAAAAAGAAAAAAAAAATGAAAAAAAAAAAAAAAAAAAAAAAAAAAAAGTATTACAGGAAAATTAGTGGAATAAAGGAAATAAAAAAAAATAAGGAAAAAAATAGAAAAATTAAAAAATAAAACTCATTTTTACAATTCGGGATTCAGAATAATTATAAATTATATATAATAATTAAGTATAATCTAGAGTAATATTTAATCAACTCTTGCCTCTTTGCGTTTTTTTTTTTTTTGCAGGACACGCTGATTTGCTTTATGGATGCGGCCTTTTCCTTTGCTTTTTCAAATGCAAATATAGGATAAGTCTCCGTTATAATATATATGTAAAAATAAATAAAATAAAAATTAAAAAAAAAAATAAAAAAAATAATATTAATATAATAATATATATAAGATTTTAAAAATTAATATATAATTAAATAAATGAAGGAAATTCATCAATTAATTTTCGTCACGGGTGATCTGTTGTGTGAACAAAGCCCTTCTTTGGGCACATGAATAAATGGTTTTTTTTACAGTGAAGATTTTTTGCGGATTTTTTTTTTTTATATAATATGAATACGGCTTTTTAAAACTCTTTTATAAAACTCTTCCCTTAATTTAAATAATTAATTATTTTTTAAAAAAATGCACAACGTCATAAACACTTAATACTGTGCAGACATTTGCCCTAGTATTTAAGTAATGTAAAATACTGGAGAGAAAATCCAGTTTTTTTCTTTTTTGAAACTATTATTATAACTCTTCATATTTGTTTTTAGGTTTTACAGTATTTGTTAAAGGAGAAAGAGGCTCAGGCATCGGTTTTTACTGGCATGCAAATGCTTCTTGAAGCATTATTGATTTATGGTGTATTTTTCGCACTTACTAATATTTAATCTATGTTTTAATTAAGTTTACACTAAGACTTTTGCCCTAATTAAGGGGAACACTTCTGCTGATCGGCAGGCCCCAAAAAAAAATGTAGCTGCGACGGTGGAATATGCCGGTTGTCGTGAGAATTGGATGACGCAGACAGCATGGACAGCCAGACCACTGACTAGCAGGGTGATAACAGCAGACAGCAAGGACCAGACAGCAGGTGGGTGATAAGTGAGGGAGATTTATGGAGATATGATAGATTAGAGATTTTATTTGATCATCCGGCACGGAAGGGATCTTTGGGATTTCAGTAGTCATCTCCCTTTATTCCCTTCATATCTTTTATTTGTTTTTTGTGCATGGCAGCAGCCACTCTAGCCACTAAAGAGGACTTGTATTAAGAGCAGAAAGGAAATCAGAAAGAAAAAGGTATGAAGGAAAGGATAGAAAATCACTTCTGGAGGAGAGACCCAGCACTGTGGACAGATAGGGGGGCCTGCGGTGGTTTTGCGTGTTACCATGGCAGCATTACTAAACAGTTTGCGGATTGGGAGGGAAGGGTAAGGAAAACCATAACTGCTCTCTGGAGCATTGGCTGACGCGCGGATTGGATGGCGGGGGTCGCTTGGACGTGGATAATGAAGTCTTGTGTATAAAATTATTATTTAATAGTCGGGCCATTTTTAGAATTTACAGGGAAACATGTGCGAGCCTTTCTTAATGGGGTGTGGGGGTGGGGGTTATGGTTTGGTGGGTATACTATGGGTTTTCAGGGAATAATGCAGCGTTATTTGTGGTTAAATAATTTTATAATACTTCTTACAATATTCCCATAGACTTGGTGTGCTTCTTTTCATCGTGCTTTTTTTTTTCATTTTTTAGGATATTTTCCTGCATGCTGTTAGTGAAGGGGGGAACTTCCCATATGCATGCATAGGATTTTTGAATGAATTTATGAAAATTGAAAATTCAACAGGTTCCTATTTTTTTTATTTTAAAAGAAATAAAAATGATAAATATAAAAAAAAAAAAAAAATCCAGTGTTTGTAACTGTGACATGTGGATGTGAAGTATAGGGATTCCGACCAGGATTGTAAAAATATAAAAAAAATAAAATCATCAAAGCAAGAGCTATAGCAGAGGTTCTTCATGAGAATAAACCCTTTTAAACACATTGATCTTCTTATAAGGATTTATGGTGTTGTCTTTGTCTCACTCCATGATAAGATATTGCAATTTTTTGTGTATTGATTCTTCGCTACTCTAATATAAAAACTATTGGATAGTGTTATTTGTGGTCAATTTTACAATGTTCCTACCTATTCCTAGGTAGAATATCACCCTTGTTTGGCCTTGCATCACAGCCCCTCCTCAGGTCGCGATAGCACAACAGACCTGTGTGTATTCCTTTTGAGTGGGCTGCCAGGTCTTGTTGCTACAGCTACAGACCTGTTCTATGCTTATGCCTAGCAGAAGCCTGTGTCTAGTAAAATTTCGGACCCTGTGGATGATTGAAATATTAAATGAAACCAAGGAAGTATAACAGGTCTGAGGTAAGATGAATCAATGTATAGTGAGGACAACCCCTTGTATTCTGTAGCGGTGTTTGAGAATCCGTGAGAAAGGGAAAGTGGGAGAAAGGAATTAAGGCCTATCCTAACCAGCGCTCGGGCAGTGTTTAGTGACTACCGGAGGTTGTCGTTACTGAGGCTAGATTTCACAATGCTTTTTATTACCTTCACGTGTGTTGTGTTAAATATCGGGAGGGGAGAAAGGAAATAGAATGGGACGGGGAAGATAGAAGTAGGGAAAATTCAAAGGGGCAACCTCTCAGAAAATTTATTTGTCCTTCTTTTTTTGCCTCTGGTTTGCAGTTTTTACTGCGTTGGTTTTTTATGTTGCTGGAATAGCTCCCATGGGTTTGTATATTGGGGAAGGGGGTGGGTCAGGGGTGTTGGTATGGGGGGTTGTTCAATGACTTGAACGACCCTCCGTTCCTCCTTAATGGAGTGTTTTACACAGTTATCATTTGGTAAATTCAGGGTGTAGTTCGTTCTTTTTTCAGACAACGCTGTTTTCGGTTTTTGTACACTAGTATTTTCGGTTGGTTTTTTCTAATGGCTGTTTACCCGTTTCAAGTTTATGGGTTTGGTTCAAACTATAGTGGTTACATATTCTGCTTGCAGCAGACAAAATGCATCCAAAACACGCACCTGCAGTAGTGTTTGGAATGCGTTGTTTTGGATCCGATATGACGCTGAGCAGCGCTTGTTGGTTGCGGTTTTTCAGATCCAAAATACCATCCGTGAATTCTTATCCTTAGCGGGCAGGAAGGGGCCAGGATATCCGCAATCAGGGGCAATCCAGGTATTTTGTTTTTGTGACAAAGCTCAGAGCTTTTTCAATATTAAGGGATTAAAAACATCGCCCTTTTTTTGGCGCAAACAGAGTCAGCACGGGATTAAAAATAAAAAAAAAAAAGCCAGCCGCGGTGTTCTTGTTACCTCCACCCGACAAACTCTTAGCCACAAACAGCCAGGATTGCAGTTATGCGATTATAGGTAGTGTGCCAGAGGTGGAGGGGGGGGGGTCCCCATTTTATAGGGTATCTTGTGTCGTAATCAAAAATGTCTTATTTTGTTTTTAATCTTACATTTTTTTGTTTCATCCACAATTCATTTTTTTTTTTAGAATTTTTTGGTCATTTTTTTTTTTAATTTTGCATATCTACTTTCACAATATTTTTTTAATAATTCGTTATAAAATAAGTCCTGCGTTTTTACTTTGGCACTAAGACTTAAGCAATAGGTATGAATCTAGTGTTTTGTTTGAGTAAGATTTCTCAGTTGTCTGATCATTATCATCAGCACAAAGGGGTGTATATATTTTTGTTGTTTTAATTAATTTATTATATAATAATTTGACAGTCGACACCAGTCGGAAGTAGTGGGTTGAATAGATAACACAGGGTCCACCATCACAAGAGGAAGAGGGAGATTGTCACAGTTCACCATTTAATCCTCCCTGCACAGTGACGACGTCTCAGGTCACAGAGCATTGGAATAGTAAACTCTCTCCTATATAGAAGGATGATATGGAAAGAAAAGAGGGTGTCTCGGTCTGTTTTAAAGGGGGTGGTTTATTTGGGTGGTATCGTATTGAGCTCTCGTGCTGTTTCAGTGTTAATTTTTTTTCTGAGTGAGTTTGTTTGAAATCCAGGGGCGTAGGGGCTGGCTGTGTGTTTGTTTGTTTTGTCTTCTCCTGTCAGCTGGCGGTTGGTCTCTCTCTCCCAGGAGGCGTGTTTGGTTGTGCTCTCTCTACCTGGAGGCGTTTTTGTCCTCTCCTCACTGATAGAACTGTGTTTCAGTCATTTTGTTTTAAATGCAGGGGTTGCAGAACAGGAAGAAGGTTTGTCTGGATATAAACAGTTATGTAGGCCCTCCTGCCTGCTCTTATGGTCATTGCTGACTTGAGGCTCCATAAACTCCAGGCAAGCTCCTTATTATTTTGTCTTATTTTTTTACACTCAACCTGAATGGAATGACTCCTGCTGTTAATTTAGTGGTGTGTTCAATCCAAAGATTGTGTACTGAAACAGGCTGTGGATCTCTTTACTCAACTTCATAATGTCAGATTCAAGTAAAGATCTCTGATTCTTGTCAAATGACATTGTGTAGTGAAAACAAAACAATGGGGGGGGGAGGAGAAGCCAATCAGCCTCTGAGAGTGATGGCCCCTCCGGCTGCTCAGCTTGTAACTAAACTTGGGTGGTGGCGCCAAGGCAGAGGTTAGAGGTTATATTTTTTAGAGAGGTGAGCAGTGAGCAGTGAGATAAGGTAAGCTAATGCTTTTAAAACGATAAGCGGGTTTGGAGTTAAGTTAGTCTGTCCTCACAGGGTTATATTCACCCCCCCCCCCCTAAGTTTCTACTCATATTGTAAAGAGACCTAAAATATATATGTTAAATCTCTTTTATGATATTTATATATTACACATACCTGGGATAACCTATATCATGTCCATCCCCAGGTATATTGGATTGTATCATGTATGTTGGAAGTGCTTGGTGTTGTGGACTGCAAGGATAGGTCACTATACAGGGGAGCTTTGTGTGTTGTATATGAATAATATAATTGATTGTCTACACATATTTTTTCATATCTTTTACATATGTGTACAAATTTTAAAGAAAAATAAAAAAAAACTACTGATGGGCTTGAACTCCCAACCTTTGTCTTGCAGGGCTAATCCACTGCACTATACAAGCTGCTTATACAGGCACTGGTGTTGAATCCTGATGTTATTAACACTAACAGGTTGTGGTTGTAATAAGGATGCGGGGCTGGAATCATTTGAGGAACAGAAACGCCTTATGTTCAGGTAGGCAGCTTATGGACTGGATCTGTGAGGAGTTTTAAGGGTTTTTCCACGTGTTTGTATTGTTGACGTGGGATCCTCCAAAATGGGTTTTTAATCACTTTTTAAATTTATGTGATTACAAAAATTGCCAAGCAGAGTGCTACAGCCTTCACTTACATGCCTTGGTTAATTCAAAGAGTCTATTAGATACGGGCCTGACAAGCGCTGGACGGGCTTGCACTGAGGAGAGCTTCGATCTGATGTGGTACTGAGCGCAGAAGTTTTTATGGCAACCGGGTAGCAATAAGCAATATGTTTTCTTTTGTATAACTCTGAATTTATCTAGTTGTAGTGTGATTAGTTACTGCTTTATAAGTTGACAGGGGAACTTGAAGAAGCTTTCAAGCTTGCTGGGTAAAATAGGTTGTTGTTCTTTTGTTATATAGATTCCAAAGTTATAGTTTTTTTATTTCAGGGTACATGTCAGAGATCCTTATGCAGCTCTGTTGCTCTCCGCTGTGTGTGTTCCTCTCTCTCTTTCGGCTCCATGTTTGTTTACATTACTTAGCATCTTAGAGAAGATAAGGTCCTGACAGTGCTGTCTCAGGCTCTGTCTTGCTGTATTGGACAATCCACTGTTGTACTGTTTATTATTTCACTTAAGTTTTGAGAAGCTCCCTTGGATTCCTCACTCCTCACACCACCTCCCTCTCTCCCCTGCAGCTTCATGACTCAGCGTGATTTGTTGACATTCTGCCTGTGCTAACAAGAGAGGGGTAAGAATCTATCTCTCGGCAAATCTCCTTTAATCAACCTCTTGGCAAAAGCCCCTTAAACAGCCAGTAATTGCCCAGAACATTGCCCCTTAAGCTGGGAGATGTACATAGAGCCAGCAATCCTTGGTTTCACTATCGATTTTAACAGCTCAGAGGGGAGTAAACACAGAGTGTGCAGGCAGCCAATCACAGCGCAGGGGGCGTGGCTGGGGCGTTTCCTGTCTAGGGGCGTATCCCAACAGGCTGAATGAAATGTCAGCCAGCCAATCACAGTGCAGGGGGCGTGTCTAGGGTGCGAGAATCGACCAGGGGGCGTTCTGACCAGCAACAGCAGAAATAGAAGACAGATTTACAGAGATGCTCATATCTGCTAAACCAAGTGACAGAGGTAATGCAACCCAATTACAAAAGTGCTTATTTTTACTGTCCCCATAATCTGAGACATGATCTTTGTAACGATAAAACCCCTTTAAGTCTCCTATGTGCATGAAGCTACTGTAAAGCATCTCTCTGATTGCTGTTAAAGCAGTGCAAACAAGGCCTAGTGGCCAATATGAAAAATAAAAAATTCCTAAAAACGTGTTTAACATAAAGATGGGACTTAAACAATGACTCATTTTTTGATGACACATTCCCTTTAAGTACAAAAACATTGCTCCTTTTTGTAGGGAACAAGCAGCTGCCGGTTTTCTGCTCTCCGGCAATACTATGTGGGTTCCCAGCTATGTAGTGGTATAATTTATACTTTTTAATGATTGCTAATTATGCTGCTGTTTTTGTTTATAGTCATGAAGTGGTGGTGCCCTATAAATTCTAATTATGCCCCAACCAATAGGGATAAACCACATTCTATCTACCATTGCATTTTCCAAGCCGAGTGGATACATAAAATATATACAGAGAATTACCCAACACCCATGTTTTTTCTATAAGTCACATAACACATCACATTATGCCTAAAAAACCAAACAATGCGGATAAATGTTGTATGTCACTATTTACGCCAATAGAACATGTCACATGCATATTTTACATGTGCATTTTAATGCTGTCTGAACACAACCTAAAGGCTATAGCTGCAGTTAGAACGAAACTAAAGAAAATTTGGTCTTGAGTATTTTAGCCATGAATATTGGGATCCTGCCTGGAGTAGTGGGAGCAGCACATACTATACTTGCAGCTCTCACATTAAAGAGAACCTGTCACATAGGTTATGCCCCCCTTGCTGAGGGCAGAACAAGCTAGTGTCAGACCTGCTGTTTCCAGCGCTGTGCCCCTTATTCTGTAAGATGCTGTGGTTTTAGAGCATTTAATGCTCAAATCTTATTCATGAGCAGGTGTTAGCCCCGCCCACCAAAGGCTAGCCCCACCCACTGGCAGTTATTCACATATTTCTATCTATTCAAAGTAATAGGTTTGTCAGTTGAGGTGGGCGGGGCTAGCCTCAGGTGGGCGGGGTTTGAAAAAATTGACTCTCTGAAGGACTCTTCGAATGACTCTTCTGGCTGAAAACTGCAGATTTGAGCATTAAATACACGAAAACGACAGCATCTTACAGAATAAGGGACACAGCGTTGTAAACAGCAGGTCTGACACTTGCTTGTTCTGTCCTCAGCAAGGAGGGTATAAACTAGGTGACAGGTTCTCTTTAAAGAGGTTTTCTCACTACAATGATTAGCATTCAACATCCAGGGACAGGTAAATGAAGGCTTTTACTAAAAACATTGCTCTTTTGATATTGCCCCGGTTATGAGATAAGAGAGATTTTATCTGTTCTAAGTGCACACAAGTGTCTCTAGGTTACTGTCCATATCTCTTTTCTTGATTAGGCAGAGAGCAGGGTGTGACGTCACCATAGTTGCACAGAGCAGAGTCTTTATCGCCAACAAGATTAGATAGTTTACCTTTAATAAGGACTTGTTTTCGCACCTTGGACAGTGTAGTTTTGCTTACTCCAGATTAAATTTCCTGCATTTATGTCACTATAATGCTGAGCTAATTATAGAGGAGCTAAATATGCTAATCAATGCTATAGAACCACCCATAGCCCGACTAGTCAGTGTGAGTCTGCCTGTGAAATAGCATGACAAGAAAACCCCTTTAATATGTGCAAAGAACAGGAGACGGGCAACAAAGGTGTATGCAGGTCAAGAGATCGCTTGTTCTCATATTGCTTCAAATGACCCTTCAGGGAGCGCTTACATGAACCCCCAAACCTTTACCGAGAGAATACTTGTCATATCAGGGAGTCTAATTATTTTTCCGTTTCGAATTATGGAGTGAGAAGATGAGCACTTACTCAACCAATCACTCCTCTCTGTCCGTTTAGTGACTTCACAACCCAGATATTTAACCCCAGATCCCACATAGTCAATTCTGACTATAGCACCACAGTGGGTTCACAGAAAAAAAAAAGAAAGAAAGATACATAAACGCACATATAATCATCTTGCATAAAAGGCTTAAAAAAATGCAGAATAGATTTCCTGTTCATTTCATCTTCTAAAAACAGAAATAAGTACACAAACAGCTGTGCTCCTCTAAATGGGACTGATGAAGTATAACAAATTCAACAGGAAATTATTTTATTTAGAATGAAATATAAACTTACAACCGTCATAACTGTAGTGACCCATAGAACAAAAGGTAACATTATTGATACCCCACAGCGAGTTCTGTGAAAACAAATCCCAAAAAATAATGGTGAAATTACAATTTCTTATTCGCCCCTCAAATAAAAAGGTAAAAATTAAATACAATAAACGGACCCACCAGGCGCGATGCAAACACGCAGCGGCGATCTCTCATGTGAACACCGCTGCATGTCTGTCATTTGCCGGCGGTGATGAACTCACTGCTAATTGTTAGATGCGTCTCTGGGTCCGTTCTGAGGGACCCAGAGACGCATCAGAAAAGCGGATGTTCTCATGGATGCAAGATGCTGTGTGAATATACCCTAAAGGTCGTTCAAAAGGAAAAGTCTGTTGGAATAAGCCGCACACTGTGGAAGATTTGAAGTAAACCTCCTAACATGAAATTGCTGCTCCTTCCCTAATATGTTCAGGAACATGGAGCGCTGCCTCACAATTTGTCTTGCAGAAAACAGATCATCGCGTTCCCATGTAATGCATTGATGAAACTTGCAAATAGGTATGTAATGTAATTTGATTCAGATCGCTTCATCCTAACGAGAGTTACTGTAATTTCCCCACAACCTCTTATCAAAACTACAGCCAGTCCTACAAAACATAAGATCTCCTGAGTTAAAGGGTTTTGCCACGATGTAATGTTGACGTGGGATCCTCCAAAATAGGCATTTAATCACTTTTCTAAATATATGTGATTACAAAAATTGCAGCCTGAGAGAGCTACAGGCTGCCCTACCTGCCCTTAGTTACTTAAAAGCTTCTATTAGATACGACCTGACAAGAGCTGCTAGGCCTGGCTTGCGCAGAGAAAAACTTCTTATCTGATGAAAGGGAGCTGAAGAAGCTTTCAAGGCACCGGTAGAAATATGTTGTCTTTTGTATAACAGAATCCACTAGTTGTAGTTTGATTATTTGAGTGAACATTTCACACGATCCCTTATGCACGGCTCTGTGCTCTGGCTGTGTCTCTCGCTCTCTCAGCTCAGCGTGGCATGTTTACATTTGATTCTTAGCAGATAAGGCACATCCTGGCAAAACCCCTTTAGGGCATGTCCCCACGGCAAGGGCTTTCGGCCGGTTTGCGGTTTTTCAGACCGCCTGAAAAACCGGCCGAAAATGAGCACAATGGTGCTCTATGGAAAAACCCGTGCAGCAGTCCCCACTGCACAGGTTTTGCCGTCGGACGGTCTTGCCGCCGGCGGTCCGGCAAACCGGCCGGTATTTGTCCTGTGCAGTGGGGATGCGCCCTTAAGGTCCAACTACATATAGGTCGCATGTTTACATATATACATGTGCCAAATTATAGGTGACAATTTTTGGGAGGGTTTTTCTAACTGTAAATGTTACTGTTAATACCTTCACACATCCCGTATCTCCAATCAAAATCTGCAAGATCAATTATTTGGCACAGATCTGTAATTGGGGAAACATCTAGGAAAACTCATGGCTAAGTGCTTGGGTTGGACCAACCATAACCCTAGCGTTCCCCCAGTGTGCACAATTTTGATAGTGACCAACTGGAATACAAGTGCTGAAATTTGGGTAGAATTGAACCGTGAGCAAAACACTAAGGCCGAGTTCACATGGCTTATTCACGGCGTAATTGCGGGATAGATTTCGCCCGCAATTACGCCATGTGCTCGGCAGCGGGGGCCACATAGACATTCATTATCCACGGCGCGTATACCGCCATAATAATTGACATGTCACTTCTCTCCCTACTCGCCGTATTGTGCGAGCAGGGAGAGGAGACGGAATCCATAGTTCTATATGAGAACTGTGGATTACCGTAATGACTGGAATGGATTTCAGTCCGTAATTCGCATAGAACGCCGCAAATTATGGTCTGAAGTCTGTCCCAAAATAAGCCGTGTGAACATAGCCTAATAATGAAGAATAAAGCTTCCTTACAGTAGGTCTCAATTACAAATTTCCTGTAAGTTCCCATACAGACCAATGCATATCCTTGGTAACACACTAGAGGCATATCAGCGGTAGTCATCCCCCTATCTGGCCTCTACTTTCTGCTAACCTACTGAATGTATATAAGCATATAGAAGGGGACAGACAGAAGCCAGTATGACTGCAGCACCAGATTACAGAGCCTTTGTTTCTAGTGAGTTACTATAGAATAATACAGACCTGCATACCTTCCAACTTTTAGAGACTGCAAAGAGGGACACATCAGGCCACACCCACACACATGACATCACACCAAGACACGCCTCTAACCACACCCACACACAAGACATCTCACCAAGACACGCCTCTAACCACGCTCCACACATGACATCACACCAAGAACACCTCTACAGCGCCCAACATGAATCACACCAAGACACCTCTAACCACGCTCCAAACATGACATCACACCAAGACACACCTCTAACCACGCCCCCACACATGACATCACACCAAGACACACCTCTAACCACGCCCCCACACATGACATCACACCAAGACACACCTCTAACCACGCCCCCACACATGACATCACACCCAGACACACCTCTAACCACGCCCCCACACATGACATCACACCAAGACACACCTCTAACCACGCCCCCACACATGACATCACACCAAGACACGCCTCTAACCACGCTCCACACATGACATCACACCAAGACACGCCTCTAACCACGCTCCAAACATGACACCACACCAAGACACGCCTCTAACCATGCCCCCACACATGACATCACACCAAGACACGCCTCTAACCACACCCACACACATGACATCACACCAAGACATGCCTCTAACCACGCTCCACACATGATATCACACCAAGACACACCTCTAACCATCGCCCAATACACATGACAACACACCACGCCACACCTCTAACCACGCCCCCACACATGACATCACACCAAGACACGCCTCTAACTACGCCCAAACACATACATACCAACTTTTCAGATAGCCAAAAAGGGACACATTTTCAGCATCACTTTGTATCAAATGATGAAATATTAAGTTGTTATGCGATATACAGCGAGGAAGCAATCAGATACTTTTTAAAGCAAGATAGTCAGTTTATTGATGCAAATATATTTCCAAAATGAAAAAGAGAGACATTTATAGAGCTAAGAAGGACAAGGGATAAAAATAGGGACTGTCCCTCCAAAATAGGGACACTTGGAAGGTATGAACCTGCATACACAAAAAATTATAATATATTTACAGGACTGGCCCGTATGGTTTGCTAGAATCAAGATATCAAAGCATGGATGTAGTATAGAGTCTTGTATGGAAATGCATACGGAGTGCCCTTAAACAGGCATATGGAAAACCCCTTTAAGGGCACCCACTATACATTCCCATACAAGAGTCTGTATGCGACATCCAGGCTTTCATATCTTGATTCTACATTAAGTCGGCAGAAACTCAAGACTTCTTTAAAGCCACAGATCCAAAAGATTCCAGCGCAACTACAATTAGTATAAATAAAGAGAGAGTCGACCCAACAATGGGCGACACACGGGGACACGGTCTCCGCACTGACTATTCACATCTCCTTCTGCAGCCATTTAAACCGTTGTTGGCAGAAAGAACAAACCGAGAAAAAAAAATAATAGTGAACACGATGGCTGAAGCTGATTAAATTCATGACATGCAGCAAAAACAAAGGAGGGAACAAGCCTGCAAGAAGGATTCATTGATTTGTCACCATGACCTGCTCCCACTCAGGAGAGACTCGCTTCCTCACAGAATGGCCCATTGTCTCATCACTTTCTTTCCGTGGGAACAAAAACTGAAGGGTAGATGACCGCCGACGGCCAGTTTCTCATCTTGTATAGGTCTCATAAGTTAAAGGGGTCCTGCCCCTTCAACCTGTCAGCGCAGCAGGTTGGCTCGCTGTGAAGGAGGTGGCAGATTGGATAGATAGATTGGATAGATAGATTGGATAGATAGATTGGATAGATAGATTGGATAGATAGATTGGATAGATAGATTGGATAGATAGATTGGATAGATAGATTGGATAGATAGATTGGATAGAAAAAAGGCAGCACTCAAAAACTAAGAATGACCAGTGGGTGACAGCGATGCTCGACTCCCGTCACGAATCCCCACAATATATGAAGAACAATCGCAGCACTCCAATTCAAAGTGAAAAAACTACTTTATTCCAGCATGTCCACAGAGCAACGTTTCGGCTACTAAAAGCCTTTCTCAAGCACCCATAACAGGTGGTACACAGTATTTAAAGGGGTGAGCAATTACAAATGCAAATTATGACTTAATTAGTGCAAAAATATTCATAAAAGTGATACATATAAATAACATTTCATAATAAACATGTGCCACATAAAAAATGTTTAAGTGATAAAGAAGTGCAATTGGGCATAACAGAATATTGACATGATTTCACAGATAAGGTGCATATATACATAGATAATACATAATAATGACAAAAATATCATTTAAATAGGGGCGGGGATGAACACCTCCTAATATTAGATTTAGAAAAATAAACCTTACATACATGCATCAGCTTGTCAGCAGATACTTGGCATCCTGTGAATATAACTGCGCATGTCAGGCGCCACTAAGCCACATGTAGATTAGATAGATTAGATAGATAGTCTGACTACTCTGAAAATTTCATGATGAACATAAAATTTCTTGAAAATCTTTTTAAATGAACTAAATGAGACCATCTCTTAATGCACATATCCAACTGTTCAATGTTCAAAGTTTAGGGGATCACTTTGAATTGGGATTTAAACAGTCCTCCTCATCATGCTGGTCACATCAGCGTGGCCTGCATGCTGGACAACCGGCAAAGATACCATCATTTCTGCTCAGAGTGAATGGACTTTCATCACTGAACAGCACTGAAGACAACTGGTTACTCATGCAGCATAGATGTTCCCTAGAACATGCAGGATGATGATACCTGTGCCTGGTGGTGTGGTCAGGTACCCTTGCTGGTCGTCTAGCATGCAGACCTTGCTGATGTACCATAAACGTTTGCAAATGGTCTGACGTGTCACTTGGGTGCCTCTCACCTCCCTTAAACGTGCCTGGAGTTGTGTGGCATTCCTCATCCGGTTTTGCAGGACATTGTTTACTATGAAGTGGTCATCAGTGTGTAATGGAGCTAAAGAACGTCCACTTCTTTACCTTTCTGTGACTCTTCCAGTCTCAGGTACTGTTGATCAATTGTAAGTCTTGGTCTCATGATGTCAATACACACAGCATGATGAGGAGGACTGTTTAAATCCCAATTCAAATTGATCTCTTAAATTTATTGGGCGATTTAGAGATCAAACATCCGTTTTGAATTTTGCTATTAGAGATCAGCAAGTTGTGCAAAAAGTCCTGAAACATTGTTGACCCTGAAATCTCAACCAAAAGCCAAATATTACTAAGTTTTTGTGAGTGTACTATACATATTCTATACATATATATTCAGCCTAGGACTCACAGAAGCCTATGGGCACCCAATTATCAATCTGTAATGCAATGAAACATTTGACCACAGCATCTAAGGGGTTAATTGGCTCTGACCGGAGTAGACTCAGAGAATGTTGAAGGACACCAGATGTAATATAGCTAGTTTCCCAGGCTCTTTTTTGATCCTGCACAATCACGTTGTTGTAAATATACAACAAGTTGCAGGAACCCCCTCCCAAGCATAACAAACTTGCATCAAATGTCAGGAAGGGGTTAAAAGGGAACGTGCCATCAGAAAATTACTTATTCTTTACTTTATGTTAAACACATTTTTTAAGAAATATATATATATATATATATATATATATATATATATATATAGTAAGGTGACAGCTGGGAAGGTCCTTAATGGGGTGTACATCCCAGCGAGATTTCTGCCCGGCCTTGGTGAAATAGAAGCCATGTAGTTTGTGTGGTGTTAACCTCAATAAGGGGTTAACATACGTTTTCTAGTTAGTATGGATGCTTCAGACAAAACCTGGGGTGGCTTCTATTGGGAGTATGCAAAGCGTTGGGTGGGTGTCTACTACCCTTGTTCCACCTGACCAGGATTTGGGGCTAGCCGTTATAAGTCAGCTAGTCAGCTGACCAGCCCTGTCTGTCATACAGGTCCAAGGAGTTGGCCTGAGAGGTGGGACTGACTTGGAGTACCCAGGAACTCACCTAGACCATTTGCTAGACAAGTGTGGTGAGGGAACTGCACTGTCTAGTCAGTGCTCAGCTGAGCAGGGGTTTTGTTTTGTTTGGTTTGTTATTCGGTTTGCATCTGGCATACGTTCTTTGTGTACCTGTTGTGGCAATAAAACACGGGAGGACCCGTGCTGGAACAAGCTTCAACACTGTCTGTGGTCGCTGTCTACATTGGACTGACGATCCCTAGTAAACGCATCTAAACATAGCTAGGATACTATACTAAATTAAATATATATATATATATATATATATATATATATATTATATATATTAAACATTTTTTATTTTATTTTTAAATCTTGAAATCCTGCTGCAGTTTTCACTTCGGCCACTACGCATAACTCCCTGTTAATGGGCCAAACACAGCAAAAATTTGAAGTTTATATGGGTGTTCCGGGACCTAACAATGCTCGTTGGTCCATCGGGACATGAGTAAAAATAGAAGCTAAGAGGGGTGTTCACACAACGTATTTGCGGGACATAATTGTGCTGCAATACACCCGGAGTACATCCCACAAATACGGTAAAATCATAGCACACATTTATTCACCAGTGCATACGAAGTGTCTGGAGAAAGAGGTGACATGTCACTTACAAGCCAGGCAAAGGGAGGGTGAATGGGGGCTGCAGCGCTGTGGGAAGTACTCGCTGGCCAGCACATACTTCTAAAACAGCAGGCGTATAGCAGCACGCACAGTACATGCCGCTGTACGCTGTGTGAACCCGGCCTAAGACTCATACTTACCTCCCGGACGCTCCCATTCACTGCCAGGATGTAAGCGGTGAACGTTCATCCTTCTGTGAAAGCTGCAGCCAGTCACAGGCCACAACGTCACATGAATGATGTCTTAGTCATGCAATTACGGCTGCAATTACGGCGGGTGCTTTGGGAGTCGCGACAATACATGCGCAGCCTGCCGGCCCCATTGACATTCATTACTCGCGGCGCGTATTCGCAAGTAATTGACATGTCACTTATCTCCCCGCGCGTACAATACGATCGTATTGTCAGAGCGGGGAGAGGAGGCGTAATCCACAGTTCTCTATGAGAACTATGGATCACTGTAATTTCAGCGCGCATCTCGCTCATATTAGAGCGCAAATACGACGCGAAATACGCGCCAAAATTACCCCGTGTGAACATACCCTTATCTTCTATGTTTACTCATACGAATGAGCGTTGATCAGTCCCGGAGCACCCCTATAAAGGTCCATATAACTTTCAAGTGTAATACAATCCAAAATGATTGCCCAGGTTGTTACACACGCAGTGATGCCAAATATGTATACTTTAGAATGGGAAATGGGTGGTGTGTGGTTTTTTCTATTATAGGACTGGACTGAGCATTCGCTTGATCGCTCTTATAATACAATATGTAGGACTCTACTGCAACGTATTATGCCACCCATTACTAAGCCTGTCAGATCCTGCCTCTGGGCAGGACCTGGCAGGTCTATGTCAGACAGACCAGTGGCCATTGCTAGGCCTCCGGCTGTCACGGCAACCATCGGGGATCTGCGGGCGCACAGTAGGCTGCCAATGGGGGACAGATGAGCCCCTGTTAAATCTCTTCAGCTAGATCCACACAGCATCAGACAAAAAAACAGCCGATAGTAGACCAGTTTTTGTCCAATGCACGGTCGCGGTTTTTGTCACATTCTGCGCAAAAAACACAGTAAAATTTAGCTTTTCTTTCTGTCAGGCGTACAAATGATTGTACGGGATACAGACGGAAAGACGCCCGGCGCTGGCATTTTTGGTGTGTTAGGCGGTTTTTCAGGCAGTATTCACTGACTTTTAAAGAGATGGGACCTATATGCCTTGTTTAAAAACGTGGGCAGTTTCTCAGCAGAACCGCGCCAAAAACCGTCCAGCGATTTGCATATACTTCAAGAGTAAATTTTCTGCTGGACAACATGTTCCTAAAGCCGCCAGCGTTCAAAAACAACTGGAAAAAAGACGACCTGTGTAGACTACAGGTATTGAAGACTATGGGAACTGTTTTCCGTCAGATGTTCAGCGGTTTCTAAACATTAAAACTGCTGTAAATTAAGAAGAAAACCTCTGCTGTGTAGACATAGCCCTAAGACAGGCATCCTCAAACTGCGGCCCTCCAGCTGTTGGGAAACTACAACTCCCATCATTCCCACTGTTATAGATTATATAAATGCATGATGGGAGTTGTAGTTTCCCAACAGCTGGAGGGCCGCAGTTTGAGGATGCCTGTCTTAGGGCATGTTCACACGACGGATTTGTGTCCCATGGGAAACCACGTTAATATTCACATGCCGCGGGTTTGGCCGCGGCTTTGGGGCCGTGGCCTTGCCGCGCATGTTTGAGAACTCTCCTGTCAATTCTTGACAGGAAGTTGTCAGTGATGGCGGCGCGGTTTTCCTCCTGCCTACTCATTTGCATGAGGGCAAACCCTCGCCGCAAGCCGCGCCCCAAACCATGCCCACATGTGCCGCGACCACGCCCAGCGCCCGCGCCGCAAAACTGCGTCGGGAGACGCAAGTTTGCGGCGAGGGTAGGACAAGGTTTGGCCGCGGCCGAACACGCGGCCAATCCCGTCGTGTGACCAGGGAGATACGGTTACTATCTAGCGAGTTAAACACCCGGGATCGGCCATCAGAGCAGGACCCCGGCATCCCCGAGGATGTCCTGAGAGCTTCAGTGCCCCGCCGGTCGTCACTGATGACTGTCACTTTATTATCTGTTGGATCATGTCATGATTATAGGAGCACACTTTGGGCCACATGTATGAAACGGTTTTGGTCTAAAACTCTTTTTTGCCCATAGCTTTCTATGGGGAAAAAGGGAGTTTTAGACCAAAACCGTCTCATACATGTGGCCCTTTGCAGGGCCATCTTTTCCATTGGGCACACTAGGCAGTTGCCCAGGGGCCCCACAAGTATGGGGGCCCCAGGTGGTATATGTATGTCCTAGGAATACAAAAATACATACCCTGGATTTTTTGGTGTGTTTTAGAATGTGAAAACAGTTAAAAACCATGGTAGAGAAGGGAGCCAAAGGCTCCCTGTCCAGCCAATTAGTCTTGTATGCTGCAGTTGTCTAGACATATAGTAAGTGGCGTGATAATATGAGTGTGCTTGGGGGTGGCAAGAGGCATGGCCTAGTGTAATGTGATGTATTTGAGCAGGGCCCACTACAGTGTTATGCCCGAGGGCCCATAATACTGTTAAGACGGCTCTGGCCCTTTGTGTTTGATATTTTCGGACTATATACTTTTCTATGACAATGCATGTTTATTAGGTGTTTGATCTTTTAGCATTAGTGATATTTCTATGTGTCGACTGCCACATATCTGGAGCCGCTTCCTGGCTAATATTGTGCATTTTCAACGAGCCGTGTTACTATTAGCCTCTCCGCTCTTGTAAATCGCTTTTAACCTTTTTTTGTCGTAACAATTCTTCTCTTATTCTTGGGTAGGATATTTTGGGTGTGCGTCTTGTTTAGCAAGTCCCTTACATATTTATTTTATTTCACGGCACATAATTCACCGTGAATGTGAACTTGGACTAATAAGTGAACATCCAGCTAGGGCAATGAAACTCATGCTGAGAGTTGTAGTGCTACAATAAGGGTAAATACCACTGCATTAGAGAAACAGCAGCCAGAATGGGACTGGTTCCTACTGGTAACAGAATATGTTCCTTATGTTTTATTTATAACCACGTCCCAGAGCAGGCAAGACATGGTATATGATGGTGGAAGACTGGAAGCTTACAATCCAGCAGGGCTATGTTCACACAGTGTAAAATTTCTCTGTATTCTGAATGACACTGCTCTGGTTTAATTTTAATTTGCCAGGCACATGCATCAGCATTGTTCTCTGTTATCAGCCAATCTAAGCGGAGAGGCTGACAATGGTGTTTTTAACAGGATGAGTGACAAGACATCCAAAACAACTCCCTCTCGCCCCACTCACTACTTATGTCACAGATCTACAGTGCTGAAAACCTCCACGTACATTGACACACAGTCACACTTGGGAGATCTCCTGAAATGTCTGTTTTAGTAAATACTTATGTTCTTTATTAAATAAGTATCTTTTCTTTCTCTGTTTTGTGTGGTTCCCCTGTTATTCCTTCCACAAGATCATTACTAATCTGTCAGCTGGGTGTTACCAATGGTGGGAGTGTCCCTACACAGTCCGACATTGTCCAATCAGAGTCAGCGTATGCAGGGACACACCCCTTTGAAAACTGGGAAAGGTAACACCCATCTGACAGATTCAGTAAAACATTTATAGGAAGAATAACAGAGGAACAGCACAATACAGAGATATAGGAGAAGATGCTCTAGAATTGTTATTTCACAGGCAACACGAGGATTTACTAAGAGAGATATTTTAGGTCCTCTTAAATGGTTTGTGCCACCAAAATCTCTCTCACAACAATGTATGATTGCTAGGTCCCCCACAGGAGAACAGGGGTCCAGAATTCCCCTGTCTGAATCTACAGCACTTGGCGATCAGTCCAGTAGACAGTTAATGGCGGCACAATTCATTTCAAGCTATGTACTTCTTGGTACTAACGTCAGCAGCTACTTTATTTCTTGTGTCTTGCAGCAAGTGATGGACACTTGTTAGAATCAAGGAGGGAAGGTGGTATTAGGAAATCCTCAGTGGTAGATTCTATTATAATTAAGGCATGAATCCAATTCTGACAAAATCCTGTGAACATGACTCAAAGGGGTTCTCTCACTACAAGGATTGCTTTTTATGTTAAAGATCTTGCGGAAACAAGTCACTTTGCAATATATGTCCGTTATCAGTGTCCTACCTATTCCTAGACATCCCCTCTTATATGGGCTGCATCAGCTCCTCAGGTCGCTATAGCTTCGGACCTGTTCGATCTCACCTGATAGGCTGCCAGCGCTGGTCGCTATAGCTACAGACCTGTTCGATCTCACCTGATAGGCTGCCAGCGCTGGTCGCTATAGCTACAGACCTGTTCGATCTCACCTGATAGGCTGCCAGCGCTGGTCGCTATAGCTACAGACCTGTTCGATCTCACCCGATAGGTTGCCAGCGCTGGTCGCTATAGCTAAAAACGTGCTGTCCTCAGCAGCTTGTCACTAAAGGCCAGTAGCAGCCAGTAAACACTGAATTCAAAAATGAAAGAGAAAACAGGACTGAGGTAAGATGAATCAATGTAGTGAGACAACCCCTTTAATGCTTATAGGAGATAAAAAAAAGAAAATACAGAGCTGCGCTCTCCACCTGCAGCAGATAACCCTCAAGACAAAAATATAAGTGATGAGTATATAGCACTCACCTTAGGGTATTATGTGAATTGAGAGGCACAGAACATATGTTTGCTGCTGGCTGGGCTCTGAAGCCCGAATAATGGTGCACGGTTAAGGCAGGAAGACTGTAGAAAAAGTCATTTAGCCTCGATGCTCACAACCACAGGATTAGTGGAATGATTATCACATCAAGGTGACCTGGAAAAAAATTCACTTAAAAGTAGTTTATTAAAATAAAAAAAAATAAAAGGGATAAAACTTTACACCTGCATCGGTGCTTCTTCGGGAGGACCTATGCTAAAGCAATGGTGCTGGCGTGAAATGCGTCAAGTTTTATCCCTTTTATTGTATTTTAATAAATGATTTTTAAGTGATTTTCCATATCACCTTGAGGTGAGGATCATTTCACTAATCCTATGGATGTGAGCGCTGAGGCTACATTACTTTTTCTACAGTGTTAATCCTTTTAGCAACTGTAAGGCCTTGTCCCCACGGCACAGGTTTGCAGCCAGTTTTACAGACCGTTTTTGGTTTTGAAAACCGTCTGAGAAACTTTCACATGGACCGCTAAGGAAAACCCACGCACCAGGCCCCACTGCACGGGTTTTCCGCCCAGCAGTTCAAAACACATAGAACATGTTCATTCTTCCGCCCGGTTTTCAGACGGAATATGAACATGTCTATGCGAAGGGGGAAGGCATTAATTGTGGCGAGAAGCCGTCCCTCTGCGGCCGTGTACACCGCCCGAAAACAGTTCAAATACCGGTCGGATAAACCACTGGTATTTGTCCTGTGCCGTGGGGACGCGCCTTTATAGTTGTATCTAGTCTAGATAATCTTCTGTGAACTGAGTTTTTTTTGTCCTACGCAGTGTAGACCGAGCCTAAGTAGTAAAAAGTAACAGCTAGAAAAGCTGCTTGGGGGGGGCAGAGAAGTTGTGGGAAATTATTAAGGATTTCTGTGCGATCCCTTCTGTGGAATCCTGGACATGGCTTCTGGGGATCCTAGCAGTTCTAGGGGTTCTCCAAGGAACAAGAAACCCATATATTCAAGTCACAACCACATGGTATGTGTCTATTCACTGACAGCAAGAAAACACCTTGAAAATGTTGAGGAATAAAAATAGAAAGTTTATTAAAGGGAATGTGTCATCAAAACAATTACACAATTTAAAAGTATTTTTGGTTTGTTTTTTTATTTTTCTGCATCACTTTCAATATTTTTAAATAATTCTTAATTCCTGCAATTTTCACTTTGGTTACTAAGGGTATGCTCACATGGCGTAACTGCGGGGCGCATTTCGGCACGTATTAGCGCTTAAATACGCACCACAATTACGGTAATTCATAAATCTCACAGAGAGCTATGAATCATGGCCATCTCCCCCGGTGTACAATACACACGAGTTGTAGGCCGGGAGAGAGAAATGACATGTCACTTACGCACCGTGGATAATGACGGTGGATGGGGGCACCATTCTATCCCCTCTTTAGACGTACACGCTTGACAGTACGTACTTCTAAAATACTCGACGTATTGCGGCGCGCACAGTACACTGCAATACGCCGTGTGAACATACCCTAAGCCCAATAATTGTCTGCCACTTCCTGTTCTGTAGAGAAAGATTCTCAGCAGTCTACTCATCAGTACAAGCAGGGTTACACTGAGGGTATGTTCACACAGGGTAATTTTAGCACGCATTTCGCCACGTATTTGCGCTCTAATACGGGTAAGATGCACGCCGAAATTACGGTAATCCATAGTTCACATATAGAAATATATATAACGCCTTCGCCCCCCCCCCCCCCCTCCCGCGCATACACTACGATCATATTGTACGTGCGGGGAGATAAGTGACATGTCAATTACGAACAGGCGCCGCGAGTAATGAGTATTAGCAAGAGTTCCTGAAACACATGATGTACTGCGGCGCATACTGTATATCATGTGAACATACCCTGAAAGGTGCCACCAATGTGCATAAATAACACAGGATCCACCAGTCACACTAGGCTATAGTCGCAGCTCCACACCTTCCTGCACACTGACCTCTTCCCAGGTCAAAGAGCGTGACTAGAAAACTCTCCTATAGAATACCAAGGGACTGAACCAGTCCACAGGCTCCTATGTCTATGAAGCTGCTGTAAAGCATCTCTCTAAATGCTGCTAAGAGCAGTGCAGGTAACAATGCGGTCCCCACAATCGTATACAGATGACCGAATTGAGAAATCTACAATCAGAAAATAAAAAAGACTAAGAAGAAAAGAATATGGATCAGGGGCTTGTTTTAATGAGTAATAAAAAAATAAAAAAATTGGCGACAGATTCTCTTTAGGTCCCATTCAGATCCCCTTTTTGGCATCTGTCGGTGATATCCATGGGGGATACCTTGGAAAATTATTGCTGACATATACCATAACAAGGTGGTGACAGGCCACAGGAATCTATAGGGCAAATGGAGCCTAAATTGGACAACATGCGCTCCATTACTCGTCGGTATATGTGTTATAACAGTCCTATCTACCGCAATGTTGTGTCCAGTGCCTAAAAAGCGCAAGCAGTTGGTCAATAGAGAAAATGTATTCCAGCTCAGGCTAAGGGTTCCCTATAGACTCCTATGGCCCCATCATGGGGCTGCTGCAGTATCCATTAGGAGAACTGTATCCAGTATACTTATCCTGTAAGTATCCAGAGGCCAAAAAACATAATGTGAATGGGGCCTCCGAAAGCTGCAGGACTTACATTTCCTGTTGTTGGGCTTCAGCCCCTAACACACATTATCTATCCTCCTCCTCTGGGCACATGCAGGCACTCACCCCCTATGATGGTCCTGATGAGGGAGGCATGGCCCGGGCAGTCCACCAGGGTGAACTGCAGCCTCCTATAGCCGGTGTGACTCAGGTGCTCCGGCAGCGGCACGCTGAATGAGGAGAAGCCTAGGTCCAGCGTGATCCCCCGCTCCCGGCTCTGTGGGTTCTTGTCGACGGCGGCGGTAGAAGCCGTGGTGCTGAGAGCCTTGGCCAAGGAGGTCTTCCCGCTGTCAATGTGCCCCAACACCCCCACATTAAAGTTCAGTGTCTCCCCAATCGCAGCCATGGAAGCTGCCATGCATGCGTTCCAGCGTGAAACGCTCTACTTCCGCGTTGTACGCCACTAAACACTTCCGGGTAGGAACAAGAGCTAGAGCACATTAGTTCCGGACATTCCCATCCCGATTCATTTCCAATATTCTTAATAATCGCTGTAGAAAGCAAGTATTTTCTTCACCAAAGATACAAAGAAAAGCAGAGCGGTTAACTTCACTTTAATAGAACAATGCAGTTAAAATGCACTAGTTCAGGATAATGTATGTAACATGGTAAAGCCATAGTTGCCAAGTTTTGAAATCGAAAAAGCAGGAGACCGTATAGGGCGGCCCGGCAAAAAATTTGCATGGACACGCCCATCTTGTCGGTGTCACGCCCCTTCAAAAAGCCACACCCACTCCACCTAACTGCATAACGGCTTTGGAAGAAAGCCAGGTAGATGCCCTTATAGCCAGGTAGTAGCCCCCCATAACCAGGTAGTGCCCCTTACAGGCAGTAGATGCCCCCTTGTAGCCAAGTAGATGCCCCCTCTGTAGCCAGGTAGATGCCCCCTCTGTAGCCAGGTAGAGCCCCCTCTGTAGCCAGGTAGAGCCAAATTTGTAGCCAGGTAGATGCCCCACTTTGTTAGCCAGGTAGATGCCACCTTTGTTAGCCAGGTAGATGCCCCCTTTGTTGCCGGTAGATGCCCCCTTTGTTGCCAGGTAGTGCCCCCTTTGTTGTCAGGTAATGCCCCCTCTGTTGCCAGTTAGATGCCCCCATTGTTAGCCAGGTAGATGCCCCCGTTGTTAGCCAGGTCGTGCCCCATTGTAGCCAGTAGTGCCCCATCTGTTGCCAGGTAGACCCTCCCCCCCCCCCCTATTGTAGCCAGGTAGAGCCCCCCTATAACTAATAAAAATAAAATAATATAGCCACTTACCTCACCAGGCTCCTGCAGCTCCGGACATCTCCCGGCCGACTAAGTAGTTTCAGCGTTGCAGGGGGAGTGAGTGCAGCTACGCGTCACTCCCCCTGCGACACTGAGGTGTATGTACAGCGTGCACCGGCCGGGTACATACAGGGGAGGAGGCAGGAGGGAGCGATCCCTCCTGCCTTCTCCCTGTACTGCTGACTGACTGTGCGGCTGCGGCTGCACAAGTCAGTGAAACTCGCCGGGCGGGTGAGCGGCCGCTGCGGCTGCTTCACCTGCCTGTAGAAGCGGCCCGGCGGTGCAAGAGTAGCGCACTAGCGCTACTCATGCGCCGCAGTCCCCCCGCTGCCTGCTGGCGGCGGGAGGAATGCCAACTCTGCCGGGAGGGCGGGGGGGGGGACCCCATTAGCGGGACCCCCCGCCAAAAGCGGGAGAGTTGGCATGTATGGGTAAAGCAATATACAACTTAAAGGGTTGTCTCTTGTCACTTTGCAATATATGTCCATTAACATGTGTCCTATCTATTCTAGAGATATCCCCTCTTGAATTCAAAATGAAACCAAGAAAACAGGACTGAAGTAAAATGAATCAACGTAGTGAGACAACCCCTTTAACAGTAAGTACAATAGTAAAAGCCAGCATCCAAGACCACGACCTCTGAATTAAAAAAACATATCTTTATTCCATTGTTTTAAAAAAAAGCAAGTAGTGCATATTCATGACGTCACGCTGGCGCCTTTCACAAGTATTCCTTATTTATATCGTGCATGTATGTAGGACAACTTTGTATAGAAAGATAGTTCAGCTCTTTTTAAGATCACTATTCATAGTAAATCCATTAAAAATCAGTGTACATGATCCACATGTATAAATGTGTACGAAGCTACAGATTATAGCATCAGTATGGAAAATCCAGGCGCATTACTGCTGGAACTGGTAAACCACTTTAAAAGTGGTTTACCTGAGCCTGAATTGTCACTTTTGCACTAGAATGTGCCTGATTTATGACCCGCAGTAGAACAGGTTCATAGATTCAGGCACATTTTACACAAAAAAAAAGGTGCCTGGGTGCCAAAAATCATACATGTTGCCCTAAGTTTTTTTTAAAGAAATGCAACAATAGAAAATCCAAGCTGTGTAGACTACAGCTGGGATATTCTATCTTTGGTCTATGGGGATGATTTACAGTCAGATTTTTGCGGAATCTAAATACTGAATCCGCTTAAAAATCCAACTGTAAACCAGTCCTGTGTAGATGAGGCCTTACGGAGTTACATGTTGATAAGGTAGATGAAACAGACAGGTCCATTAAGCCACAGTGAGTAAAAGACCTCAATGAGGCATATGGCAATTGCTCCATATAAGAGGAAAAATTCTTTCCTGACTCCAGTATGGCGATCAAAATAAAACCATGGATCAATGTCCAATCCATAGACTTTGCTTTCCATAACCAGTAATATATTTTTTGAAAAAGACTTCTAGACCCCTTCTTAACTTAGAATCCACCATCACAACTTCTTGTGACAGCGAGTTCCACAGTCTTGCCGTTATTGTGGATAGGAACAAAGGTTATATATGTGTGATCCTTTGTGTCTCCATTTTAATGTATTACTTAGTATATACCTCACATATACATTTATATATATAGCAGGCACATACTAATGTAATACAGCATGTAAAAGCTGTCTGTATATCTCTTTGTCACTAATATGTTAACAAAATGGCCGCCTGTAGTAGTTTGTAGAGATTGTCGTGTAATCCAAGATGGCTCCTCTTCTGAAGTTACACCCTGTGTCCAAACATTCCTGAGCTGTGAGGAGTGGTCTGGAGATAAGGACGTGCCAATAGACCCTCACAGCCAGGTACATGTGATGCTTCTTATCTACTCATTTGCAAAAGTATAAAAAAGCTGCCATTTTGTGAATAAAGCAGAAAGCACTTTCATAGCAGCAAGGCATGTTGTAATTGTTTTCTCGGTGCACCCTTTGTTATTTTTAAGCTAATTTGGACCCCCACAAGGACGGAATAGCCCCTTTAAGGCTACTTCCATATCACCGTGTTTAGGACATCTTCACACAGTGTGTTTTATCATATTGACAAATCTGCATGTGAAAATAATGACATGCAAACTGCATGCAGATTTTTACTGCCCCGTTGACTTTATTGGGAAACATATGAAATTGGATAAAGATGTGAAATGTTCAGTAAACTTCATCTGGAAAAATGTATGTGAAAAAAGTGAAAATGTAATAAGAATGATCTTTATTTATATAGCGCCAAAATACTCTGAACTTTACAATGTGGAGGATATAGCTATAGACAAAAATACAATCTTAGGGCCTGTCTCCACGGCATGGGTTTTTAGTCCGATTTACAGACAGTTTTCGAATTTGAGAACCATCTATAAACAACTGTCAACCTTTTACATACACTTAAATATAAAATTTGTACATTAGTTCACACTGCATGAATTTTCTGCCAGGTGGTTTTTTTTTTTACACCCCCCCGGCATAACAAAAAACATAGAACATGTTCATTCTTCCGCCCAGTTTTCAGCAGAACATGAACAGTTCAATATGAAGGTGGACGGCTGAATCCACCAACCACAGACAAAAGTCCTCCCCTTACATGCAAAAAAATGACTAAATACCAGCTGAATAAAATGACCAGTGTTTTATCATTGCTGTGTGAACGCACCCTTACAATTCATGTGGGAACATGGGTGAGATGAAAGGTTAGAAGTGCTTAGTTTAGATAATAGTATAACCATAGAGATGAAGTAGTGCACACAAAAGTGGATGTACCTGCCACCCAGACAGTACATCAACAGATAAGTGCCTGTGAGCAGGGCCATCTTTTCCATTGGGCACACTAGGCAGTTGCCCGGGGGCCCCACAAGCTTAGGGGCCCCAAGTGGTGTATGTATGTCACAAGAACACAAGAAACATACCCTAGATCCCTTGGTTGGCTTTACTTATTTAACTCTTTGTGTGTTCTTAGAATGTGCAAACCGTTAAAAAAAATATGGTGGAGAAGGGAGCCAAAGGCTCCCTGCCCTGCCAAATAGTCTTGTAGGCTGAAGTTGTGTGATAATATGGGTGTGCTTGACGAGGATTTGAGGTATGACAGAGTGTGATTTCATGTATTTGGGCAGGGCCCACTGCAGTGCTCTGCCCAGGGGCCCATTATTCTGTTAAGACAGCTCTGCCTGTGAGCAGAGTCAGGACCATTGGTAGGCGACCACCTAGGGCACCACTTCATCCCAGGCAGAAGGGCGCAAGTGGGTACAGAATGGGCTGAATTTTCCAATGGGGAGTACAACATGCCTTATTTGCCTAGGGCACCAGAATATCTTGTCTCAGTCCTGTCTGTGAGTACCCATGTGCCTGAAGTGTCAGGAATCTCTGTGATTGGACGCAAAGGATTAGTAATTAGGGATCTTGTAAAACTTGGCTAAGATGTATTCTCAGAGAGTGTTTAAAACTATGAGTGTTAGGGTATGTTCACACGGCTTATTTTGGGGCGCATTTTGCTGCGTATTTTGCGACGTACTGCGCTCTAATACGAGGGAAATGCGCCCCAATCATTACTATAATCCACAGTTCTCATAGAGAACTATGTATTGCGCCTCCTCTCCTCGGACGTACAATACGAATGTATTGTACGCCTGGGAAGCTAAGTGACACCGATCAGCGCGACTCTGTGAACACCCGGCGTAATTGTGGGGCGTGTGAACCCTTATAAGTTAGGCTGATCATACGGGGCAGCACATTCCCCACAACTGATGCAGCACCTGTCAAGTCTTGGAGGCGAGCATGGGCGGTTCAGATGAGGGACACATTACCCCTGAAATCAATGGGATGCAGACTGTATGTGGATTCCACACAAATTTTTCTGCATGAAAAAATAAGCCATGTGAACATACCTTTATGGCAAAGAATCCTGAACTATGATGATGGTGAGACCATGTTATCTCTAGACATAGAAGATGCTCCCTTGTCATGATTGCAGGCCTATGAATAAAAAGATTACATAAGAGATCTTTGTTCTGTCCATTTATATATGTACACATTACAATTAAATCACCCCATAAACCATCTTTTTTCCAAGCTGAATAACAGCAAGTCCTGCAATCCACCCATTTCACTAACCAACTTGGTTGCTGTCCTCTGTACCTGCTCCAGCTCAGATTTAATGGGATCGACTGAAAATCTCGTATTTATAAACTGTGCCAGAAAAGGCGACAACAGTTGGATTTTTACCTCTCAGACGCCTTTCAACTTCAAAGATAAGCAACATCATTTTTTAAAGGGCTCGCTTTTTTCCCATGGGTTTGGGGGGAAGGTATATTCATGGCTGCAAGATAAAGCAATGGGTGACTATTGTATGGTATCTAATGTATACAGTATGATCACACAAATCTGTTCTGATATATTTTCATGATCAAAACAGTCATCCTGGAAGGACATTTGCATTAGTAATTCGACATTAAAGAAACCTAAACGAGCTCATCTTCTCCCTCTTCTATTCCCCTATATATCACAGAATCGTTCTCTCCTCTATATATAACCCTATATGTCCAGAGCTAGTTCTCTTCTCTTTCATATAACCCTTATATAAAGAGTCAGCTTCTCCCCCTCTTTCATATAACCCTATGTATCCAAAGTCTCAGCTCCTCCCTTTTATTATATAACTTATATATCACAAGCTCCCCTTTCCCCCTCTTCATAAAATTTATTAATCACAGAACTCGTTTCTCTTCTAAATTATACCTTATAATCACAGGCTCAGCTTCTCTCCTTAATCATATAACCTATATATCACAGATCGCTTCTTTTCTCTATCTTAACCCTATTATACACAGAGCTCAGCTTTTTTCCCCTCTTCAAAAACCCCTAAAATTAAAAAGGGGCTTGTGCAATTCTTTTTAACCTCGTAAACAAAAAGAAGGGGGGGAAAAGGACAAAAGGCCCTCCAATGTTTTGTCGTTTTATTACAAAACTTTGTCCAGGTAAAATAGTTTGCTCACCTGGAAAGTTGACTGGGGGTACAACTTTTTAAAAAGCTTAGATCCTCGTTTAAGCTGCTGTTGACCATTACATTTTTTTCGACAAAGAAAGTTTTGAGGAAAAACATACACTTCCAAAAGGATTAACCTTGTATGGACCCCCCCACACGCTTGCAGATCCAATATTGCCCTTTTTTTTTGGGGGACAAAAATACAAAAAAGCCTTGATAACCGAAGCTAAAATTTATTTTTAAAAAAAAATTTTTAAAAGAACTTGAACATATACACAAAACCTTCTACGCGTTTCGCTGATCTATCTTTGCTTCATGGGGAGAAATACAACACTATTTCCCCCCTTTTATACCCAATACATTTAAAGAAATTTGTAGCAAATTGATTAAATAATATATGCCACTCACCAAATTCTCACTCCTTACTCTCGTTCCCCGGGGGTTCCGTACCGGAAGATGTAAACTTTTACACCACTTCCGCCCTTCCTACAAAAAAGCCTATCCGCATTGCGCATGCTCTTTCCCCGAACCCCGTGTCTAAAAAACAAATTTTTTCATTAAAAAATTTTTTTTAAAATTAAAAATTCCTGTACTTCTTTAACCCAAAAGGGTTAGGGTGTTTATTTTGAAGACCCAAAATTTTCTCTATTTTTTAAATTTAACATTTGGTGTGGCCCTTTAAAGAAAACAATGGGGTTTCACTGAATCTTATAATTCCATTCTTTTTCTTTCCTCAAAATGTCTTTGGAAACCCATTAATTTTTCTTTTTTTTCTTATATTGAATTGTGGTTGTTTATTCTCTGGGAATTTCGTGGGGGTTTTTCCCACATATGTTTACCACAAAAAAAAGGTTTTAAGTGACAAAAAACAGAACTAAAAAAGATAATTTGTGTTAATCTTAAAAGCTTTTTTCGTAGTTGTAGGCTGAATGTATCCCTTCTTTCAGCATACGCAACAATTGCATAGGGGGGGCTTTCAAAAAAACACTCCTTTTTTTTCAAACTCTAATGATTCCTGTCGTTAAAATCTTTCGTTTTTTGTCTGAGGGGCTAAAAATATTTTTAAAAGTGGCCCCCCCTACGGTAAATCATCTGGGTATTTAATAAAGAGGTCTTAAAAAAGATCTGACATCAAGATTTCCGGTTTTTCCAGAAATATATTATGTCTTTAAATTGTGAAAAATGGTAATAAAACAATATTTGTCTGCTTCATTTTTTCTTTTTTTTTTTAGGCACTATACAATTGGGTGTGTCATCTTTGTGCCTTTTTTTTTGCTTCCTGCACTAAATAAAAAGGAAACCCCTTTTTTTACAAAAAAATCCACAAGGTTTTTGCTTATGTTTTAAAAATTGTCGGGTAAGTTCTTCCGCACCCTACGGAACTGCCCAAAAGGCCGTTTGGATCCATTTCCCAAAATGGTTCTATTAAAATGACGTAATTGTTTGGTTACCAATTTTTAAAAAAAATTTTAGACATATTTTTCCTCCTTTTATATGATCTAAAACTAAAAATTATTTCTTTTTTTCTGTCATCTAAAAAAAATACCCCCGAATTAAAATTTAAAAAACTTAAAAAATTTTTGGATCATCCGCTGTTTCCTTGCCAAATAAAAATTAAATCATCGGGTAAAATTTTTTAAATACACAATATTAGATCTAAAATTATTTAATTCTGAATAGATATAGGATTCTTCGAATGCACCCATAAACAGGTTGGCCAGCGATGGGGCAACCCTGGTCCCCATCGCTGTGCCAACCTGTTGGTGATAGAGTTTTTCACCATATGTAAAAAAATTATTTTTTAAAATTATTTTCAAGCCCTCCAATAAAAATTCTTTTTTGTGCAAGGTGATATTATCATCAGTTGATAAAAACATCTCCACTGCTTTTAATCCTAAGGAGTGTTCAATATTTGAGTACAAGGATACTACATCCATTGTAATAAAGTGATATGTATCCTTCCATTCATTTCCCACTATTTCTCTAATCACCTGATCTGAGTCTTTTAAATAACTTTTTAAATTTTTAACATAAGGCTGCAAACAAATATCTAAATAATTAGAAAGATTTGACAAGGGAGAATTTATGCCCGATATTATGGGCCTCCCTGGGGGATTTTCCAAATTCTTATGCACTTTGGGTAAGTGATAAAAAAATGGAGTCACCGAGTTCTTTATGAACAAAGCATTTTTCTCTTTCGCATTTATCACCCCAGTTTCCAGATGGTGATTTAAATAATCTAAAAACAACTTTTGTAGTGTTTCATGCGAATCTTTCTCTACTATTTTATAATAAAAAGTATCATTTAAAATTCTTAATGCTTCTCCCGTATAGACTTCTCTATCCTGAACAACGATAGACCCTCCCTTGTCCGCACTTCTTATAATTATATTTTCATTATTCATAAGTGTTTTCATAGCCTTTCTTTGAGTGGATGTCAAATTATCCTTACGTGGTATTTTTTTCTTTAATTTTCTCAAATCGTCTGTCACCATTTGATTAAAAACTCCTAGATGGTTCCCTTGAGCCCAAATGGGATAAAATGTGGATTTTGACTGCAAGATTGGGCGCTCTGATTGATCTATTTTCTCAGAAACATCACCAATTTTGCAATCTTTATTTTTATTCTTTTGAATGGAAAAATATCGTCGCAACGTTAGCTTGCGTATGAATGACTGTAGGTCCTTAAATGCAGTAAAATGACTGATTGATCTATCTGGACAAAAATTTAATCCCTTTTCTCAAAAAAACTAATTCGGATGGTGTTATGATATTTAAAAAATTTGAGTTTTTTTCGGGGTTTTTCCCTTGTTTTTTTTTCTACCCGTTTTTTTTTGGGGTTTTCTGATTTACTGAGCGCCCCCTGGAACGAGGAAACTCTACCCCCCTCTTTTAAAATTTTCTTTTTCTTGCTGACACTTTTGGGTAAAATTGGGGGACATAAATTTTTCCCTCTCTTGTTGAGATCATTAGTACGGGGTTTAAAACCAAAAAAAGGACTGAGACCCTTAGATTGAAAATTACGGTATTTGGGTATTGGTATTTTAGCTGTGCAGAAGGTTGTTTTTTTAATGTCTTGTTGTTATCACTCTCATGGCAGATCACTCTCTCTATAACCTTTTCTTCTCTATTTTCTTAAAACCTTTTTTTTTTGGGTGGGTTGTCTAATCCCAAGGGGCAGATGGGTATACTAAATTCCTGAAATTTCTGTGGATCTATACTAATGTTATGTGTAGTAAGATCCCCTATATCTATAAAAGAGATTTGATTGCTTCCCTTAAACTTTGGAATTCCCCGTTTTTTGTTAATATTTTTTTTTCTTGTTGTTGAACTGTTTCGGGAATTTTTTAGTGGCTCTATATGGTTTATTTTTGTTCACCACAGAAGCATATGTGGGTTTTACCTTGTTCTTATAATGAGTTTGTTTACAATCGTTAACCAATAGAGAAACATTCTGGATCTTCAAACTAAACACCCTAAGCCCTTTTGGCTTAAATGAAAATGCAGGAGTTATTAATAATGGTTGGAATGAAGGAAATTATGTTATTTTCAGACACGGAGGTTCGTGGGCACAGTGCAGCGGAATGGCCGGGATTTCTTTGCTGGTAGAGTAAGGGCGGAAGTGGTTTAAAAAATGACATCTTCCGGGGCGGAACCCGGGAAGTGGGGCAAAGGGGGAGGGAATTTTGGTGAGTGGCATATTTTTATAATCAATTATGTATATTATCTTTTTTGTAATGGGTATAAAAGGTGAGGACACAGGATGTATTATCCTGATTTAAGCCGATGAGTCGGGTGAACGCGTAGAGAGGTTCATGTGTATACGTTTTAAAGTTCTTTTAAAGTTTTCTTTTAAAAATAAATTTTAGCTTTGGTTATCAAGGCTTTCTTGTATTTTGTCCCAAAACGAAAGGGACAATATTGGATCTGCAAGCGCTGTGGGGATCCTATACAAGGTTAATCCTTGTGGATAGATGTATGTTTTTCCTCAATTACTTTCTTTGTGCGAAAGAAGAGTGTAACTGGATCATACAGCAGCTGTAACCGAGGATCTAAGCTTTCTAAATGAGTTGTACCATCCAGTACAACTTACACAGGTGAGCAAATTATTCACCTAGGACAAAGTTTAGTAATAATAACGTACTACACGATTGGAGCGCGCCTTTTTGTCCTTCCCACCCTTCTTTTTGTCTTACGAGGTTAAGAAGAATTGCACAAGTCTTTTAAATATAACCCTATATATCACAGAGCTCAGCTTCTCTCCTCTATCATATAACCCTATATATCACAGAGCTCAGCTTCTCTCCCTCTATCATATAACCCTAAATAACACAGAGCACAGCTTTCTCCTCTGTCATATAACCCTATATATCACAGAGCTCAGCTCCTCTCCTCTATCATATAACCCTATATATCACAGAGCTCAGCTCCTCTCCTCTATCATATAATCCTATATATCACAGAGCTCAGCTCCTCTCCTCTATCATATAACCCTATATATCATAGATCTCAGCTTCTCTCCTCTATCATATATCCCTATATCACAGAGCTCAGCTTCTCTCCTCTATCATATAACCCTATATATCACAGAGCTCAGCTTCTATTCTATCATATAACCCTATATATCACAGAGCTCAGCTCTCTCCTCTATCATATAACCCTATATATCACAGAGCTCAGCTCCTCTGTCATATAACCCTATATATCACAGAGCTCAGCATCTCTCCTCTATCATATAACCCTATATATCACAGAGCTCAGCTTCTCTCCTCTATCATATAACCCTATATATCACAGAGCTCAGCTCTCTCCTCTATCATATAACCCAATATATAACAGAGCTCAGCTTTTCTGCCTCTATCATATGCTGCTCTCAGATAATGTAGTATAAACCACCTGACAGGTTCCCTTTAAAGGGATTGTATGAGTGTGGAAAACATAGGTGCTTCTTTGACAAATAGCTAATAGTTACCTACTGCTGCTTCCAATGTAGGTATTAGAATAACGTTTAAAAAAAGTTTTAATTTTCTTATTTTATCAAACGTGCCAGTGCCCAGTTTGGGTTTGGTTTTTTTTATACAGTGATGACATGCATAGGCTCATCACGTCTACCAGGGCCTGATTTCCTCTTCTGCAATACATGGCACATCATGATTTTAGGGTTTACTCACACAGTGCTAGGAATAAGCTGGGAGGAGGAACAGTTATTGTATGTTCACATGACAGATTCACCTCTAAGTCAGCACTGGATTTAGCATCCAAATATGATTAAAAACAACAACAAAGGGAATGTGTCATCAGTAAACGACTTATTGTTTAACTCATGTTTTTATGTTAAATACATTTTTTTTTTTTTTTTTTTTAATTTCTGGTTATTTTTTTCAACCCCTTAAGAACCTTGCATGTAGTTTTTCCCTTCCCGCCTTCCAAGAGCCATAACTTTTTTATTTTTCCACCTACCTAGACTAATTAGGACTTTTGTTTGGTGGGACAAGATGTACTTATTAATGGTGTCATTCACTGTACACAGAATATATTGGGTAAAAAAATCCAAGTGGAGCAAAATGTGAAAAAACGTACTTGCGCCATGTTTGCTGAGATTTTTTTTTAAGGCGTTCACTCTCCGGTATAAATGATGTGTTCTCTGTATTCTGCAGGTTGATACGACTACGGCAACACCAAACCTGTACGGTATTTGTTATCTTATAGTGCCATAAAAAAATCCAAACATTTTCTATTTTTGACATTTGCACGGCGGCGCCATTTTCTGCAGCCAATAAATTTTTTGTACTAACATCTATGGACTTCAGTGAGGGGCCATTTTTTACGGGCTGAAGTGTACTTTGTTTGGAATACATGTGACTTTTTTGATCACTCTTATTCCAATTTTTAGGGGACGTGAAATAATAAAAACGCAATTTTGGCGTTTGGAATTTTTTTCTTCTATGGTGTTCAGCGTACAGGATAAATGATGTTATATTTTAATAGATCAGACTTTTTTGGACGCAGCGATGCATTAGGGTGTACCAATATGGCGGTTTCACTACTTCCTGCTGTGCAGGAAGTAGTGAAACAAAAAACATGGCAGCAATTGAAGCCTTCACAAAGCTTCCAGCTGCCATGTTAATCAACCGGGACACAGCGATCTCGCCACTGATGTCCCAATCGGAGTGAGAAATGGCGCGCGGGTAAATGGTGTGCAGGTAAAAGGGTAAACAGCATGGGATGGAGGTGGCACCATCACACGCTCTAACCGGTGTCTGTTAGCTGCAATTAGCAGCTGACAGCCGCCGGTTATGAATAAGGGACCTTGCTATGCACCCTTCTATTCCTCCAATCAGCCCTTTCCCCCGCAACATGATCGTGGGGTGCCGATGGATCATGGATTACCATAGCAACTGAAAGCCTAATGAAAGGTATCATAGCGGCCATGTTAACACTTTTATAACTTCCTGCCTCAGTCCGGAAATAATAGAACCACCATTTTTGTACAATCTTCTGCAATATTTATATATCACAGAAAGGTGTAGTCAAATACTGTAGGGGAACTACTTGTCTAAATGTAAAAGGAAAAAAAAAATTCTATAAGTATAAAAAATATTAGAATCATGTCAGTAGGTCAATGACACCATTAAAAAGTATCATGTGCGGCAAACAAAAACCCCTAATATGTGCATGTAGATGGAAAAATAAAAAAGTTATGGCTCTTGGAAGGCGGGGAGGTAAAATATGAAGAGCCAATATATGACCGGCTGTCAGGAAGGGGTTAAAACGATCCTAAAATTAAGCTTATTTTTGCTCTCCTTAATCTACAATACCTAAATGATATTCAAAGTGGAGCTGTGACTCTCCTGAAATGTCTGTTTTAGAAATTATATGTTCTTCATCAATTAACTATTCTGGAGCTTATTTTCCCATAGCTCTATATTATGTTTTTCCTCTGTTATATCTCCTAGAGTTTGTAAATGAATTGACAACTGGCTGTTCCTCATTTGGCAGTATGTTGCTATACAGCCTGACACTGTCAAGTCCAATTGTGCAAGGATACACTCAAATTGGTAACACCCAGTTGTTCCAGAATGATTATTTTATGGGAAATACAATAATTTACTAAAACAGACATGTGAGGAGTGGTGACAAGTGTAAAGGATTTTTGTAATTAAAAATATCTGCATATAGGGCCCAAATCGTAAGAGAAACAAACTGCAATTTACTGTCCTTATCAATGCCACCTCTGGTTTTATGCATCCTCTGCCGCTGCTTTTGTCCCTCTGGGCATAGAGGACAACGATTGGCTGTGGAAGTTGCTTGACAAGAGGCAAAGCACTCAAAACATAGCAGGTGTGCTACAGCACCACACTCATCTCTCCATGGAAAGGAAAAAGACCAAGGATTCTATGAAAATATTATTTTGGCTTATTGTACTATGTAATTGGTGATAAATGTGTGTATACTTTGCTCTATTGTGAAGTTTGAAATATAAACTATAAATATAAAGCTAAAAAGGGCTTATGGGAACGAGCTGAAGAGCTCACCAGCACCATTTAATTGGATGTAGTAATCCTCAATTCACATGCAACTCACTGTAAAAAGGATTAAAGTCAAGCAAAGCTCATCTACAGACGACTGTTTCAGGGCCCTCATCAGTTCAGAGTAGAACTTACTGGCAGGTCAGGTGAGAGGCAAGTGTGGCCTGGAAGCGATAATGTTTCTCATTGGGGAGAGGCACCATGTCGGTGTGGGAGGATTTTAATCGCCTTTATGCACCTCACTGGGCACTTGTATATAAACAAGGGCTTATGGGAAAGAGCTGAAGAGCTCGCCAGCGCCATCTATTGGACGTAGTAATCCTCAATTCCCAAAGCAGGTTATCTATCCTGCTTGTTACAGATGGTTTCCTAGGTTGCAAACTACCTCTTTCTGCTCTAGCAGTGACCTGGCTGGTGACTTACTGTGTCTTCTCAGCAGAACAGGTGCTTACTGAGTTAAACTTTGACCGGTTTTACTGGGAGAGCTCATTAGTTTTGAGATTGTTGTTAGGTCTGTAGTGACACTGTTGTCTTTGTGTTTAAATAACAGATAACAGTTCATCTAGGGAATCACGTAATGATTTCTCTCAAACTTGGAGCTTCATCTCTTAATGAATACAGCTCTGCTAGCTCATATACATAGCAATACACCCTGCTTGGATAGGTTCATTTGAAAAAAAAAAAAACCTCTCCATCACCAGGAATAGGAGAGCTAGCAGAACTGAAATGTCAATCGATACTGTAGAACTACCTACAGCCTACACATGAAGTCAGCTGTCAAGAGTAGCTTCTATGAAAACAGCCAGATGGGAAAACCACATTTAAGGCAACTTTAAGAATACCAAATGTGGTCAGATTAGTTGAGAAGATAAGGAAAAGATGAAAAGGGCTAAGTTTATGTCTATATTGAAGCTTCATTTGCAGAAACAAAATGATGAAAACTGTATTTTGCGCTGTAGAAGTTGAAAGCTATAAAAGTATATAGGGGATGAAGTGTTCCAACTTACCCTGAGTTACTCCCCATCCAGTGAAAGAGGGTGGTACTAGGCGGATGTTCACAGGGCATGGTAATACCTTTTAGGGTACATATCATTATCAAAAGGCGCTCTCAAATAAGTGTAATAAAGCTATGTCATATCTAAAAAGGAAGACATGTTATAAACATTTAAACTATACTGATATTAAAATAAATTTTTTAAAAATATTTAAACTGTTAGTATTATGCATGTCGAGTTGTCAACGTCACTTTGGAGCTTCTACTGATCCCACTGACGGTTATACCCCATCACAGTCATACTTGTCTGTCAAATGCATATAACTATGTTTTATCTCTAACATTTCTTGCACTTTTGGCATAAAGTAAAAAAAAAGTGCTCATATTCTGTGGCAGATAACCTGGTTTAAAGGAATGTTCCCACCTGGCATTTCTACTGGATATACCATATATGTTGAAAAGAGTGGTTCACCCCGAGACCTGTACTTATCTTGGCTGCAGTAAATGGAGAGGTGGCTGCATTAGTGTTTTAAGAGAAAAAATGAAGAATTCTCTTACTTATTTCTACAAATCGTTTCAGTCCTAGGTATTTGAGAATTATTACAGCTCTCGATATTTGCCTCTGAAGCAAACATTTATCCCGATTTTGCAAAACCTTTCTCAGGCCAACTGACTCCTCAACTGTAATCAAATCTAAAGAAAAGTGCTTCTATTAAAAAAAAGACTTTTTTGGTGTAAATTTTCATTCTTCCACTTAAAACATAATCCTCCAGGCTGAGCTCATTCTAATCTATTTTGCGGTGGCATTGCTAGGGTCCAGAAATATGGGGCAAGGGCCCTCGGTGTTACGTTTTACTCAGTAGGGCTGGGTTCACACAGTATTTTTCACACCACATCATTTATTTTTACGGAGAAACAAACATATGTTCTTGTTACTAATTTTATGCATATTCCACATAGATTCTGTCCATCACCTCAACAGTGCACTGTACAAGGAAAATCAGTGACGATAAACTTCCTTTTTCAAAGCGCTAATCTATGTATGACACTCTAATAACTTATAAAAATAACAGTCATACAGTTACCAAATAAAGCACCTATACATGGAGCAAATATACCATTCGTATGATTACTAAAGTATGGTTACTAAAAAATATCCCACAATATCAAGACCCAATAATATTACTACTTAAGGACCAAATAATACTGCCAGACCATGACCGAATGCATCCATCACATGTGAATAACCATTGTTTTAATCATCTTAGTGGAGGTCAAAAAGGCAATCTCAAAACTCCACATGCCTATATTGTGCTCTCCCTAAGGAGAGATATTCCCCTTTCTGAGCAACTCATTGCCTCCCACCCAGCCAGCCAGCCAGCATCGCTCTGCTCTACACTGATGAGGTGCAAACCCCGAAACAGCTGTCTGTAGATGAGTGTTACTGGCTTGGCTAATATCCCTTTTGCTTCTTAAAGATTTGGTAAATCAGAAGCAAATTGAGGATTTGTTACATCCAATAGAAGGCACTCGAGCTTCTTAGCTCCTTTCCCATAATGCCATCAAAAAGGAATTCGGAGTTCCGTGAATGCACAGCTGCTTTCATCTACAGCAGCTACAATGTGCAGCTGTCTCAGGGCAAATAGAAAAGTTTGAACTTTTAACAAATAAAATTATCCTTGGAAGAATGTAAAGTAAAAGAACAAATGGAACCAGTAACTAGATGGATAAATGCTATACTTGTCAACTATCCCAAAATATCCAGGAGACAACCAAAAAGAGAGGGGTTGGTTAATCTATTGGGCACAGTACAAACCTCCTGCTTACTTATAAAAAATAGTGCGGTGTCGGGATATTGCATCAGCAGACAATCTCCGGTATTCTAATGTGTATAGGAAGGGCAGTGCCATCAGACTGCCACTTATTATATATTTATGTTTTATTCTATTATTATTAATGTAGAAAACATTATATTGCCTTTGTTTTTATGTTCCTAAATTTTTACAAAGATACAATTTAAAGGAGTTGTCTCACTACAAAGATTAGCTTTCAACACGTAAGGACTGGCCATTGGAGAGTTTATCCACATATATTGCATTATTTTTTTGGCTCTGTTGAGGAGATAAGATAGAATTTATCTGGTCTGAGTGCACACAGGTTTCTCTAGGTTACCATCCTGCTCTCCCCTTCTCTCTCTGATCTCTCTCTTATCTGATAGCAGGAAGTGATGTCAACACAGGTTGGCACACAGGACTGCTGGCAACTTGAGAACAGTGTGTTATCTGAAACAAGAAATTAGTCTCCTTTGTTTGATTACTTTGAGCTCTGTAGCTCTCTGCACTTATAGATAGCATCTCCTGCTCTTATGTCAGTGCTAGTAGAAGAACAGTGATTGCTGAGCTGATATGCTAATCACTGCTATAGAGCCATGCACAGCATGACCAGGAAGAGACAGGATACATGAATCTAAATCTGCTTCTGGCTCTGAAACAGTGTAGTGACACAACCCTTTTAAGGACTCTGTATACCTTGTATCTTTCCATATTTTCAGTAAACATAGAAAACCTAGGTGACAACTGTTGCAGGGGATGTGACATCACCCAGCTTTCCTGGACAGGTATATTTTATAACTTGCTAAATCCTGTTAAATGGGTTGTGTCCTATGAAGGGTGTGACTTATTATTTTTAAACATTTCCGCAGCACGTACAATGTGACAGGTTGCCAAAATGTCCCTGAAATTTTTTTTTCAAACTTTGGACATCATCATGAAAAATAATTGATCAACCTGATGAGTCCATATAGAATTCATTGTCCAGAATAAAAGACACTTTATAAAAACACTACATATGTGATATCATGTGAGGCAACACCTAATAAATACTGCCCAATACTTCTGCACTTTTAGGTCGGTATTACTGCCGGCCATGCTCAGACCTCTGATGGTTCTACCAACCAAACTTAGGTCACAGTAGAGATTGGCAGAACCAAGGGGCTCTAGTTGTGTATGGCAGTGTTCCCCAACTCCAGTCCTCAGGACCCACCAACAGGTCATGTTTTCAGGATCTCCCACAGAATGCACTGACAATAATGATATCACCTGTGCAGAATGCACTGACAATAATGATATCACCTGTGCAATGCTAAGGAAAGCCAGAAAACATGACCTGTTGGTGTGCCTTGAGGACTAGGGTTGGGAACCTCTGGTGTATGGCAATGTGTCTGTTCTGCAGCTGTCTTTCTAATCTCTAATGGTTCAGAATGAAACCTTACCCATTGGCGATGTTGGTGCTATCCCAGTTTTCATGAACAACAATTCGATCGACAGCAATGAAATATTCAGTGCTATCATTTTCAAAAAGGTCGTGTTCTCCAAATGCAGCTCTGTAAGTAATGCCTGTGCTAATAAAATAGATAATGAAATCAAGACATGTATAATCATCAGCATTTCTATGTCGCTTCTTCTCACTACGATCAGTGAGGTTGATTTATTGGAAATAACATTCACGAGGATTGTATACAATGATAGAATTATAATACTATATGTATACTGTATGTGATTTCATATCCGTATTATCCTAAAAGACAAGAGGAACTCACTCTCAAGAATGAAAAAGCTTAGTCTCCAGAGAAACCAAGGATTCTCTACTGTAAGAGCAGAAAGCTGTGCAAGAGTTACCTGTGGAGCTAGTTTCAGCATTAACAATTGATTGTTTTAAGAAAGCTTAGTTTTTCATCACATGTCGCATCATGGAGGTGTTTCTACCCTAAAAGCACTGGGTGCACTATATGGTGGCACATTGAGTACCTTCACTATGTGTGACATGTATGAATGGGGCTGCGGCAATTTTCTGGTGTACTTTGAGCCAAAAAGAATGTATGAACCTGCAACCTCCAAACTTTGGCACGATATGTGCCTTGGTAATGTGCCAAAGACACTTTTTAGTGCACCAAAGGTTAGGGGTGTTCTGGGGCCGTGTCGCACCACATTCATTGTATTAGACACATTTAGGATTCTTTGATGCCAAACCTAGACACAGAACAGTTAGAACAGCCAGACCAGGTAAAGGTGGTGCCTGAGCCAGACTTGTCGTATTGGCACTAGACTGCGCCTGTATGTATGATCTGCAGAAGAACAGCCAGACCAGGGTAAAGGTGGTGCCTGAGCCAGACTTGTGGTATTGGCACTACACTGCCCTGTATGTATGACCTGCAGAAGAACAGCCAGACCAGGGTAAAGGTGATGCCTGAGCCTGACTTGTGGTATTGGCACACACTGCCCTGTATGTATGACCTGCAGAAGAACAGCCAGACCAGGGTAAAAGGTGGTGCCTGAGCCAGACTGTGTCGTATTGGCACTACACTGCCCTGTATGTATGACCTGCAAAGAACAGCCAGACCAGGTAAAGGTGGTGCCTGAGCCAGACTTGTCGTATTGGCACTACACTGCCCTGTAGGGTATGACCTGCAGAAGAACAACCAGACCAGGGTAAAGGGTGGTGCCTGAGCCAGACTTGTGGTGTTGGCTCTACACTGCCCTGTATGTATGACCTGCAGAAGAACAGCCAGACCAGGGTAAAAGTGGTGCCTGAGCCAGACTTGTCGTATTGGCTCTACACTGCCCTGTATGTATGACCTGCAGAAGAACAGACCAGGGTAAAGATGGTGCCTGAGCCAGACTTGTCGTATTGGCTCTACACTGCACCTGTATGTATGACCTGCAAAAGAACAGCCAGACCAGGGTAAAGGTGGTGCCTGAGCCAGACTTGTGGTATTGTCTCTACATTGCCCTGTATGTATGACCTGCAGAAGAACAGCCAGACCAGGGTAAAGGTGGTGCCTGAGCCAGACTTGTGGTATTGGCTCTACATTGCCCTGTATGTATGACCTTCAGAAGAACAGCCAGACCAGGGTAAATGTGGTGCCTGAGCCAGACTTGTGGTTTTGGCTCTACACTGCCCTGTATGTATGACCTGCAGAAGAACAGCCAGACCAGGGTAAAGGTGGTGCCTGAGCCAGACTTGTGGTATTGGCTCTACACTGCCCTGTATGTATGACCTGCAGAAGAACAGCCAGACCAGGGTAAAGATGGTGCCTGAGCCAGACTTGTCGTATTGGCTCTACACTGCACCTGTATGTATGACTTGCAGAAGAACAGCCAGACCAGGGTAAAGGTGGTGCCTGAGCCAGACTTGTGGTATTGTCCCTACACTACCCTGTATGTATATCCTGCAGAAGAACAATCCAGGGTAAAGGTGGTGCCTTAGCCAGACTTGTGGTATTGGCTCTACACTGCCCTGTATGTATGACCTGCAGAAGAACAGCCAGACCAGGGTAAAGGTGGTGCCTGAGCCAGACATGTGGTATTGGCTCTACACTGCCCTGTATGTATGACCTGCAGAAGAACAGCCAGACCAGGTAAAGGTGGTGCCTGAGCCAGACTTGTGGTTTGGCTCTACACTGCCCTGTATGTATGACCTGCAGAAGAACAGACCAGGGTAAAGGTGGTGCCTGAGCCAGACTTGTGGTATTGGCTCTACACTGCCCTGTATGTATGACCTGCAGAAGAACAGCCAGACCAGGGTAAAGGTGGTGCCTGAGCCAGACTTGTGGTATTGGCTCTACACTGCCCTGTATGTATGACCTGCAGAAGAACAGCCAGACCAGGGTAAAGGTGGTGCCTGAGCCAGACTTGTGGTATTGGCTCTACACTGCCCTGTATGTATGACCTGCAGAAGAACAGCCAGACCAGGGTAAAGGTGATGACACTGAGCCAGACTTGTGGCATTGGCTCTACACTGTCCTGTATGTATGACCTGCAGAAGAACAGCCAGACCAGGGTAAAGGTGGTGCCTGAGCCAGACTTGTGGTATTGGCTCTACACTGCCCTGTATGTATGACCTGCAGAAGAACAGCCAGACCAGGGTAAAGGCGATGCCTGAGCCAGACTTGTGGCATTGCCTCTACACTGCCCTGTATGTATGACCTGCAGAAGAACAGCCAGACCAGGGTAAAGGTGGTGCCTGAGCCAGACTTGTGGTATTGGCTCTACACTGCCCTGTATGTATGACCTGCAGAAGAACAGACCAGACCAGGGTAAAGGTGGTGCCTGAGCCAGACTTGTGGTATTGGCTCTACACTGCCCTGTATGTGTGACCTACAGAAGAACAGGTTCATACATTCTGCCACATTCTGCACTGCTCTAAAGCTATTTAGAACTGGCCTGTCAGCGCCAATGTTCATACATGTCGACCTTATGCCTCTACAAAACAGATCTAGGGAACTCTGCATACTAGCACTAGAGACTTAGCTTTATGAAAGAGTTCTCCAAATGTGTTCAGCTGGTTCCATCACATTTATGGGCTGTAAGGTTATGTCAGGCTTTCTTCCTATCTGCATCCATGTTCTGATGGTCCTATTTTTTTTTTATTACCAAAAGAACAACTCAGCAGAACTCGTCTAAGTCCATTAAAGTCAATGCAGTCCGGTGGGCCCGCTAGTGTCCATCATGTGACAGATCCAGCACTGTGGTTTGGTCTCGGCTTATAGATCATTTTATGCAAGCAGTCCTTTGATCTGTGCTGATCATCTTTGCTACAAAATGGTGAAATGGTTGAAGATATTATAACATTTCTTCAATTTACTTACAATTCCACACAATGTGCTGCTGTCAAAACCCAGTCTCTGCTGATCAGAGTCCCACCACAGAGATGGTAGAAATATTCTGGATCATCATCATAAGCCATTTGCAAAGAAACCTGGATGAGAATAAAACAAATGAGTATTCAGATTGACATGAATCCAAGTCACTAGTTGGAAAATTTGATAAACGCATTTTTTTGCAGTGGATTAGTGTGACTATGGACATTATTAGCGTGATTTTATATTTCACATGAATGTATACAGATATATTTAACATGGACAAATTGGAACTCAATTTTGTTTTTGAATGAAGGAAGTTCGTAATACAATGAGGCAGATTTATCAGCATTGTCTAATACTTGTACAGTGTAGACTTAGACAAGTCAGCCTAAAAATGCACCAGATGAATCGCAGTGTTGCTAAAATTGCAAAAACAGAGTCCAGGATGTTCCAGCATGTAAATGGTAAATACAGTATATTTTATATTTACATGCTGGAGTATCCTTGATTCTTTTTTTTCTTATACCAGCCATTACCCAAACAAAATTCCCACCGAGGTAAAAAATGCATATACCCGTTTAATACTCGGTAAAGCCGATTTTTTCAGCAAAAAAATTTGTGAAAAAACCCCCTCCTTTACTAGTCACTGTTGGCGTCGGAGCGCAAAAATTAACTAAATCCGATATGACAGTGTCCGGCGCGCGGGGCCCGTTGCCGTTTTTTTTTGGTTCCCAAGGGCTAATCCCCAAAACCCCCCTGTGCGGGGACCCCCGGGCCCAAAAACTCCCTGCCGGAAGCTCCCCCCCCGCAGGGGGGGAAACCCCCGGGGGGGCCGAACTCCCCGCCGTCCGAGAAAGGGGTGGCCCCCAACGGGCGCGGTGATAAGGTTTTTTAAAAAATGAACCGCCAACGCCATCCCGCCCAAAGTAATGTTGTTTTTTTGTAAAAAAAATGCCTATACCTGCCCTATCCTGCCTATATTCTATACCTGCCTGTATTTTGCCTATCCCTGCCCTATCCCTGCCCTAGTACTATCTATACCTGCCTAGACTGCCTTACCTGCCCTATACCTGCCCTAAACCTGCCTAGTACTTCTATCCTCCCTAGTATCCCTATACCTCCCCAAAATACCTGCCAAGTATATCTATACCGCTAGACGGGGCCCCTATACCTCCTATACCTGCCTTTATTTATCTATCCTCCCTATACTGAAACCCGCCCTATACCTCCCCTATACCTGCCTATTAACATACCTGCCTATAATGCCTTACCCCTATACCTCCCTATAACTATCTAACCTCCCTATACTCCCTATACCTCCCCTATCCTGCCCAACCTGCCTATACAATCTATACCTGCCTAGACTTGCCTATTACCGCCTATACCTCCCTATACCTCCCTTTTGACAAAATTCCTCCTATATCCCTATCCCTCCCTATACCCCCTAAAACCTGCCTAGACTAAAATACCTGCCATTACTTAAACCTCCCCAAAATGTAATTTTTTTATTACCTGCCTGCGTTCCTCCCAAACCTTATACCTTGAGTCAATAAGCTTTCCCGTTTTTTGTGGCAAAAGTAGGTGCCTCGGCTTATACTCGGGTCGGCTTATACTCGAGTATATACAGTAATCTTTATTGAAATACATAAATATACAAACAAATAAGGATATAAAAAGTGATACAATGACCCCCAAACTAAAACTGCTACCACCCCCCAAAAACACACCGGGGTATGGAGGGGAGCAGAAACCCCAACGCACATTTCGCTTGTTGCTTCTTCTTCACCTTGAAACGTGCATTGGGGTCTCTGCTCCCCTCCATACCCCCCGGGCAGGTTTTGGGTTAACAATTTTGTGTTTATTTTGGACATTTATTTATTGTCTTACATTACAGCTATGTGCCTTAGTCCCTGTTTAGTACTAGGCTTTTGGGCTTAGCCCATAATTATAACTTCGGACCCGTTTGTTTTTGGGGGGGGTACAGTTTTAGTTTGGGTTTTCTTTGTACACTTTTTTTTAAACCCTTGACTGTTTGCAATTTTGTATTTCTTAAAGGGTTATATGCATTTTTTACCTGGTGGAATTTTGTTTGGTTTGTGGGTTTATATATTTTTCCCTGGGGTGTAATATATTTGTTTGCCCGACTTTTTGGTAGGTGTTTATACCAGCCATTAGCTGCATGTTTGGATTCACGTGGACGGACAATACAATTACACTCAGGAGCGGTGAGCCACAAACCTTTATCAGATCTGCTGTTAATAAACCTGGCTCATGTTTAAACTGTCTGGTCTAAAGTTATACCTTTTATTAGCTGGTTTACTTTATGCCACTCACTGCACCATAATTTTGGCACACACCGTCGCACACTAAGCCATTCCCCATCCTGTGAAGCTACACACCCTTTTAGTGAATCCAAGCCCCTTTTGTCAAACACGACCCAGAAAGGTCTAAAATGCATAATTGTGATCTAAAGCATGTACATCAGTATTGTGGCGCTATTGCTACGATAGATGTGCCCCCATATAATTCAGTACAAACTTTGACTTCATATCATGTAAACGTGCACACACCTGCCACTTCCAGCCATGTTTTGCTGCTTCTTGTCCTCCCATGATTCTCACTGGCCTCTGCTCATTATGCACTGCATGATTAAAACAGGAGGCAAGAACCACTACAAAAAGCAAAAAAAAAAGAGTTATAAAGAGTATATGCAAAAATAATCAACTTTGGCACCCTAATAACGGTGTTGACTGTTTATTCCAGCCAACACTCACCTGCAGTGGCCAGGATCAATAACTTTCATGTCAGCTATTTAAGCACTCATCAGTGACCATGGCTTCTAATCCAGTAGACAAGGGTGGTTCCTTTGGCCTCCCCAGCAACACTCTTGTGGGGGACTGAGTGGTTTACATGGCAGTTGGACACCTAGCGAGGGTTCTCAGGTTTGCCATCTCACCTGTCTATTACATCCTGCCAAAGGAGACTGGTAAAATGATATAATCATATATAATTTGTGATAGGTAACACCTCCAGATTTTCATTTATAGTCCAGGATAGTCTGCTGGTTTGATTTCCCTGGGAAAAGTCCCTTGTGGGTGTCAAAAAAAATGGTCCCTACAGGTTGCTGTATTCAGCCAGTGGAGGTACCATTGAAAAACGGATATCCCACCCTACAGTGGTTGTCCCTAGTGTCTTCCTCTAAGAGTGTTCTTCTCTCTGCTGTGCTGATCATACAGAGAAGTTACAATAACAAACCAGGAAGCATTGTATGGGCTTGTTCACACGGCGTTTTGGATCCTTTTTACGGATCCGTTTTTTGCACTTGAAAAGCGCATCCGGAAAGCGGATCCACAAAACGCAGCATTGGATACTTTATTTGGATCCGTTTTGAATGCTTTTTCACCTGTGTTTTACGCATCCGCTTTCCGGATACGTTTTCTGAAGAGGGGGATCTTTCTCTCTCTCTCTCTCTCTCTCTGTCTCTCTGTCTCCCGCCCCCGGCTCCCATTCATTGTATGTCTCCCGCCCCCGGCTCTCCCTCATTCATTGTATCTGTCCCCGCTCCCATTCATTGTATGTCTCCGCCCCCGCATCCCATAAATTGTATGTCTCTGCCCCCCCGGCTCCCATTCATTGTATGTCTCTGCCCCCCGGCTCCCATTCATTGTATGTCTCTGCCCCCGGCTCCCATTCATTGTATGTCTCTGCCCCCCCCGTGCTCCCCGCACTTCATTGTATGTCTCTGCCCCCGGCTCCTCCGCTGTCACCGCCGCCGCTCGCCTCGTCCGCTATCACCACCGCTCGCCTCCTCCGCTATCACAGCCGCCGAACGCCTCCTCCGCCGCCGCACACCTGCCGCCGCCGCACACCTGCGCCGCACACCTGCCGCCGCCACTCACCTGCGCTGCCGCCGCCGCCGCCCACCGCTCACCTGCGCTGCCACCGCCCACCGCTCACCTGCGCTGCCGCCGCCGCCCACCTGCGCTCCTGCTGCCTCTCCAGCGATCCCCGTCCAGTCTCCCAGTGCGCTTTTCGCATCCGCTTTCAGGATGCAAAGCGCAGCTTTTACGTACCAGGAGTGGGGAGCGCTTTTGGACAAGTGCCAAAAGCGGACTCCATTATCTCCTATGGGCTTTCAGTTGCGTAAAACGCAATAAGAATTGACATGACAATTCTTAAAGCGGATGCGAAAAGCGCAGTGCAGGAGAGCTCTGAAAAGCGCATCGCCGATCTCCCGTGAGAACAGCCATGCGCTTTTGGCATTCAACTCAATGTTAATCACACAGACCATTGTTAGATCCGTTTTGCGGATCCGTAAAACGGATCCGTAAAACGGATCACAAAAACGCTGTGTGAACAAGCCCTATATGGGTAATTGTTAAATAATTATATAACAAAAACTCAACCACCCATTAAAAAAATAAAGATACATATGTCTGTGACATATTCCTTGTCAATATGTGAAACAAGTGTTCCTTCAAAGTTCAGCAAGTTTCCTTACATATTCAAGAAAATTGTTCAGGGGAACTGGAAAAATATAGACTTAATGATTGATAGCTTCACACAGATATAGGGATGCCCCTCTATGGAGGTAATAATGGAGACTGTGATGTACATGTGGCAATTTATAAAGCCACAGGTATAGAGAGGGGCATATCCCTTAAAAGGGTTTTCTCACCATGCTGAGTCACAAGCAGTTTTACACTAACTCTGGCTTTCTTATGCTGTGGGCGGTTCTATAGCAGTGATTAGCATATTTAGCTCCCCTATAGCTAGCTAAGACATTACAAAGAAATGCTGAGTCACAAGCAGTTTTACACTCACTCTGTCTTTCTCACGCTGTGGGTGGTTCTATAGCAGTGATTAGCATATTTAGCTCCCCTATAGCTAGCTAAGAGCATTACAAAGAAAGTGCAGGAGATGTAATCTTCAGTAAACAAAAGCTACATGTGCTCTGAGGAGTGAAAACAATTGCTTATTTGTAAAAAAAATATATATATAGTTAGAGATAATGAGTCTTCTCCGAGAGTGAGCTCCGTTCATGGTGATGTTACAGGGAGTAACTAGAGAAGTCTGGGCCCCAAAGGAAACTTTTGGTTGGTAGGCCCCAGGTAGGTAGGTCTAAGGTAAGTAGGTTGTTGGGTCCAAGGTAAGTCAGTAGGGCCCAGGTAGGTAAGTTGGTAGGCCTCAGGAAGGGCAGTCTGCAGGTCCCAGGTAGGTATGCCCCAGTTACATAGGTAGATAGGCTCCAGGTAAGTAGGTAGGTTCCAAGTAGGTAGGCCCCAGTTAGGTAGGTAGGTGGTAGTTAGGCCCAAGTTTGGTAGGTAGATATGCCCCAGGTAGGTTGTAGATAGGCCCCAGGTAAGAAGGTAAGCCCCATGTAGGCAGGACTCAGTTATGTAGGTAGGTCCCAGGTAGGTAGGTCCCATTTATGTAGGGGGTAGGTAGGCTCAAGTTAGGTAGGTAGATAGGCCACAGGTAGGTCAGTTGGCAGGCCACAGTTAGGTAGGTAAATAGGCCCCGGGGCCCCAATTAGGTAGGTAGATAGGCCCCAGGTAGATAGGCCGCAGATAGGTAGGTAGCTGGCAGGTAGGTTCAAGTTAGGGAGGTATGTAGGCCCCAGGTAGGTAGGTATGTGGGTCCCAACTAGATAGTTATGTAGGCCACAGATAGGTAGATGGGCCCCAGCTAGGTAGGTATCTAGGGCTCTATTACTTATAAAACAAAAAAAAAATAAACTCACATGTATCCATGTTTCCTCAATGAGCTGCAGGCCGGCTTCTCCGAGTAAACCCTAATGTAGGCGGTGTGATGATATGACATCATAGTGCGTCTAGATCAGGACTCATAGCAGGTGCCTGGTAGGTCTAAGGTCTAATTGGTCATTAGTCAGGAGATGACAGAGATTATCTGCTCTGAGTGCACACAGGTTTCTCTGGTTATGTCCATATCTCTGCTATGCAACGCTTCCCCATAGACTAAAAGAAAATCTGTTTAGCAGTCCCGACTGAACGGATTTTTTGCCAGTTTTTTACACCGCCGGCGGTCCGCCTGGTTTTTGGGCAGAACATGATCATATGGGTGTGAAGGGGGACCGCTTGACTCCGCAAACCACGGACAAAAGCCGCCCCCTGTGCGTGCCAAAAAAAAGACAAAATACCGGTAGGAGAATTCGATGGGTATTTGTTCTTTGTCGTGGGAACGACAAAGTGTTCCACAGCAGCAAGTCCATCCTGCTTTGCGGCGGGCTCTGGTGAATACTGGACCTACTTAGATTCCACTCCCTGGCGTGCTTGCGGTGGTCTAGTGGATCCACATCTTAGGCCTGCAGCTATGGTAAGCCCACCATTACATCAAATCATTGATTTTTGATTTTGCCATATCAATAAAAGTCTTAACTTTTGTGGTATCATAATATTTTCCCACACATGAACACGATAAAAAAAAAATGCCTGAATTCCTGTTTTGGGTCATCTCATATCCCACACAAATAAAATAAGAGGTTGTATGTACCATGAAGAGGTACCGATAAAAACTACACCTTAACCTTCAAAAACTCAAGCCCTTTGACAGGTCAACAAAAATATTTAAAAAGTTATACAGTAGGTCTCAGAATAGGTCAATGCAAATCATTTTTTTTTTTAAATGTAAAATTAGTATTGCCGTAATTGTATTGACACACAGAATAAAGTTAATATGTTTATAACACAAAAAAAAAAAAAAAAACAAGATAACAAAATGGCAGAATTGCATTTTTCTTTCCATTTCAACCTCAAAAAAAATGTTCTACGCAAAGAAAAAAACCTCTTTGTAAATTAAATTTTGTTCCAGGCAGCAACTTTAGGCATGTTCAAAATAAGTACTGGGGCACGCGGGAAGGGTGGGGGGGGGGGGCTTTTTGCCGCAGTAATTAAAAAGTCACTATTTACGGGGGGGAGATGAGGCATAATCCACAATTCTCTAAAGGAACTATGAATTACCGTAATTTCGGCGTGCAAATCCCCGGGGTGCAAATGCGTGCCAGAATTACCCCGTGTGAACATAGCCTTAATGTTTGTTAAGGCATGGAACAGAATAAAAAAAACTGTAGCAGAACTCCTGTGATGTGGACTCCTTTCCTGGTAAATGGCTATTATGGCCAAGTCAGATCACAAACTATCATAAGTGCAATCTAAACAAATAGCTCCAAAAGCTCCTCTCCCCTAAACCTGGACTACCCCTAAACATATTAAACAAAAAAAATTTGGAGACTATCTCAACTCAACACTGTTGTCCACTGAAAAGCCTATTGTTGGGCGAAACCGTCGGACGGGGTTTACGGGGAAATTCTACCTCCCACCCTCTCAGGGTAATATGATTTGTTCATGATTGTCCTCGAGTAGATTTGACTTTTAATTCTTTGTTGCCCATTATACTATGTTGGGGTTGGGTATTTACACTATATTTTTTACAACAAATTTTAAAACCCCCCCCTTTTAAATTTGGGTTTTCAGCATTTTAACCCCAAAAACTTTTTAATACACCAGTTTTCTGGAAATTTATGATTCCCTTTTGGAACTTTTGCGCTGGCACATTGACAATTTTAAACCCATAACTGGTAACACTGGGGAACATGTTTTTGTCTTTATTTTTGCGTGCCCCCTTTTTTTGGGTCCCTTTTTGTTATTTTTTTTTTGATTTTATCTGTTATGATTTATGTAAAATCTTAATAAAGAATTTTGTATTTTTTATTGAGATAGTACTCCAATTTTTTGCTGTTTAATATCATAAGTGCAATGTTGGCCCTTGCAATGAATAAGAATGGGCAAAAGTAGAACCAACATAGTATTAAGTAGGTACTAATAATAAACTTCCCACCAGGTGCATAATATTTACTTACCCTGGTAAACCACGAGGAGCAGTTTTTTCAAGCATTGTAATGTGAAATCAAAAACTTTTTCATAAGCCCGTTTTGATTTATAAAAAACACCCGGGGCCAATGATAAGGCTAAATGTCTATGTGTAAAACAAATTAGAACAGTTACTTTATAACCTTTATCATATTGCTCAACAGATGTGAATTTCCCAACATATTTATGAGATACTTCCAGTAAGATACAATGTCACATTGATTACTATTATAAATCTGAAACATTTAAACCAACTTTGGGATTTTTATTAAGATATAGTCTCAAGATCCAAAATGACAAAACTAGATGTAGATGTGACGCCAAAAATTTTAGAGAAGGGGGGGAGGGAGTTTTAAATAATGGCCATTTTTTATGAAAAAAAAACTAAAGAGAAATCTTTTTATAATTTTTATTTTTTTAAACTTTTTAAAGGGTTGTCTCCTAAAAGGTTTGTTTTTTATTTAAAAGATTTTGAAAAAACAAGTAAACTTTGAAATATTTTTCCATTAACAGTGTCCTACCTATTCCTAATATCCCCTTTTTGAGGGGCTGCATCCGCCTTTAGGTCACTATAGCTACGGACCTGTTTGGATCATCCTGATAGCTGCCAGCACTGTTCTATAGCACGACCTGTTTCCCTACTGTAGCCTATTAAAAACCAGTAAACATGCCCCTGAATTCATAAATTCACCCAAGAAAACAGGACTGAGGTAAGATAAATCAATGTAGTGAGACAACCCCTTTAAAACAAGACCCTGGTCCATAATCTTTTCTTCTTAGCCACTTTTCTGATTGTAGATTTTTAAATTCTGTTGTCTGTATATGTTTATGGGTGCAGCCTTTCCTGAACTCCTTTTTAACACATTTACATGCTTTACAGAGCTACATAAACATAGAACCTAACAGAGCAACGTAGTCTGCTCTTTTGACCTGGGAAAATCTTTTTTCGGGGAGGGTAAAAGGTGAACTTGACATCTCCTATTGTGGCTGGTGGATATTGTGTTATCTATGCACATTAGTGTTACCTTTCAGTGTAATCCTGCCTTTGCTGATAATGAGGAGATTGCTGAAAATCTTTCCGTACAGAACAGGAAATGTCAGACGATTATTAGGGTTTTTGGGCCCAAAATAAAAAGGCAAAGGGTTTCAGATTTTTTTTTTTCATAAAATTGATAGTGAAGAAAAATTAAAAAATATATAACCAGAAATTCTTTAAAAATGTATTTACCATAAAAAACAATGTCATTTTCTGATAACACATTCCCTTTAAGGCAGTTGCCCTATGAGTAAATATAGTTTCACTAAAAAATTTGTAAAACTACAACACTCCTTCTCAGTGCTCAGCCATTGTTTTCTTCCTAATGTTGAATGTCTTGGGAGGTGGGACCAAAAGAGTATATATATCTTCGAAGGCTTCCCTGAAAACAGTAAAACCCCTTTGGTCACTGGGTTTCCTGGTCTGGACTAAGAGCTTAAAAAGTGTCTAAATGTGGGGAAGAATTTTATGCTTTTCTACCTTTCAAGGGTCCCCCACGCGATTATCCCCCAGCTTGACCATGTATGTCTCTTGGGGCCATTAAAAAAAACCTTATTTGCATACTCATGTAATTTTAAATCGGGACCCTTTACTTTTAAAAACAGCACAGGTGAGATTTAAAAGGAGCAATTAATAAGTACTTTACTAGGCCTTTCACACTATCCCCCTTTTTTGACGATTTCGCTACCATAATAGGCAAGAGTCAAAAAAATAGAGGCCATCAACATAACCCCCTCACTTGGGCACCTATTACCCATGGTGCCTTCCTGGGGAAAGGGCAAAAAAAAGGATAAACCCCACATTGAGGCCTACCTTCTGCTTTTTGGTTTTTTCTACCCTTATAAAAACTGACTTTTCCAAGGGCCCAGATTTCTCTTTTTCTCACAAGGGTTTCGGGAAAAACCTTTCACGATTTCCCCTTTATCGGGGCGCAGTCGTGAGTTCTTCCGAAAAAGCTTGGTATTTTTGTTTGGACAGGCCACGTACTAGGTGACGTCACCTTAGCCTGGGCCGCTATTTTTTACGTGTGGAGACCTGAAGTCCCGCCGGCCCAAAAGGCTCGGTTAAAATTCAAACATGAGTCCCCAACTTTTTTCAGTGAAGTGGATCGCTGCGGGTATCGTACTAAACGGATGCTTTTTCAGAATAGCTTTGGGGAGTTTCAAGAGTTCTTGTAACTTCTGGTGCTTTTTTGTGTATTTTAAAAAAGACCTTTTGGAGTGAGAACAATTTTATTGGAAAAACAGAGCTGTCGGGATTAACCCACTATTTTATCAGGGTTTACCATTCTTAAACAATATGATTGTTGAGCTATTCAATTTTTTGGAAAATTGCTATATTGATTGGGAGATATACAAAAGTTTCCGCTGGTGTCCTTTGTTTTTATGTATAAAAGATAATTAAAGGTTGGGAAACAGGCAGATTAATCCCCCTTTACATTTTTTTCAGCAGCTCTCCCTTTATTTGGGGTTTTGCTTTTAAAATTTTTTTCTAATTTTCATATTGCACAGGGAAAAGGGGTGGGGGGGTTTGTAAAAACCCTTTTAAGCCCTAATTTGCCAAGCTAACAGAATGAAGTCCCATATCGGTGGGTGCCCCATTTCCCTTTTCAATCCAGAAGGCTGTTAGTTTTGTATAATCCTAAATTCTAACCTTTCCCATTTCTGCAAAGCTTTGGATATTGCTCCTTAGAAAATAACTGCATGATATGCCCTCTGGATACTCATCTGGGAGATCATCCATCTCTTCTGGGCAGCCTTTTTTCCCAAAAAAAACATCCCACCTGGGCTTCGATTTTAAAAACCAAAGTTTTGGGCTTTTTGGCAGAACTAGACACTTAATTGTGCCTTTTTTCTTCTATTCTGTAAAAAAAAGTAATCTTCCATATTGTGTGATATTGAAGCCTTAGCTATCATGGTAATTGACCTCCTGGGCTGCCCCAAACCCCGCAGTATGGGGGAGGGAGACATTAGTATTTTTCCCTTTTATTTTTAAATTATTTGTGTTTTGCATACTGGGGGGTTTTTGCTCTTCAACCCCAACCCCTACATCTTTGTATATTTTTTTACAAATCTCAATTGTTGCTTTGCTAAAAACGTGACTACATTAGACAACATTTTTTTTTTTTTTTTTTTGCTAAGATTACAGTTTTTTGGATATTTTTTCTTAATAAACTAATCCAATGTTGAGCTTTTACCACCACAGACAGAGTTTGATATTACACGGATATATTTTGTATATTTGGCATACAATCAAAGTTCCATTAGCCTTGTAGACCAGATGTTTAATTCACATATCAAGCAGGTTAAACATGCAAATATCACGTCATCTAAATGGCTTATGTTCAATATTGTCTCAGTCTCCTTTCTTCTAGAGCTCTTCCCATAAGCTTTGAGTTATGTAAAATATGAGACCTTGAATCTACACACTGTTGTGATTATTTGAAGTGGACCGGTCTTTATTTCATATGAAGTGGATTTGATATTACAAACATCCTTCACTTGACAAACAATTAATTCCCCCACACTTTTTTTTATTTTAAAAAGGGCTCTCACTGTCCATTGGTGTTTTGTCCTGCCCCATATCTCCAATTTAAATATGTAACAAAAACTAAGTGGCAGAGGGGTTAGGATGGTTGTAGAGAGGTGGGGTTTTTGGGGAAAAAATTTCTTATGGGGTTTTGTCTAATTTTTTTTTTTTCTGTTTAAAAAAAAAAAAAAAATCAACGACAAACCAACCCCTTGAAGTCCCGCCCCAAAGCAAAAAAACTTCAAAAAAAATCCAAACATGCTTCTGCCCGATGTGTCGTTATATATCATGGACCATCCAACCATGATAACAAATACTAAGCTGCCAGCCCAACATCTGCACTCATTAAATTTTAAACTCTTTTTATTACTACTAAAGTATCTATTGTTATAATCCTATATATTTTTTTAGGCATCCATTATTCTTAAAGGGCACTTATTTGAAAATTGGGGGAGCCGACATTAACACCCCTAAACTTTGAAACAAAATACTAGGATTTGCCATCCCAAAAACCCGATAGGTCGAGTTCCACCCCCTGGGACCCGTAACCCCTCTCAGGAAAAAAGGGCCCCCGAAAAATCAAAAAGCAAAAATGGAGAAGCTGGTCTATGGAGTGTTCTGAGTAAATGGGCCCGGGGTGTGGTTTTTCGGCTCTGCTCAGAACTCCCATAGAACAGAATATAGAGTACTGTGCAAGCGTGGCTGACTCTCCAGTGTCCTCTGTGACTTTCGGGAGCTGGTATCCCATCAAACTATATAATGGTAAAACCCTTTTAATATGATGGTAGTTTATTTTTGAAGACTTTCTGCAATGCCTGAGGACCATACCATTTTGATGTTTTATTCAAATGTTAACTTAATTCAGCAATTATAAAACCAAAGAAGTTGCCCACTATTAGAATGGGCTCTGTCAATATTCTGCACTTGTTTTTAAGGAAGTGCAACATTTTCGACTGACATTCATAAGTAAAAAAGGGATTTAAATCTTTGGTCACACGAGGGATGCCCTTTTATCTTGGTTTTTAAAAAATGTAAAGGGGGTGCAAGCTCTTTCAAGTGTGATGTAAGAAACCGTCAAATCTCCAAATTCCTTTGCTGTTCCCGTCATGCTCATTAGATCACTTAATAAAAAACTGCATCTTTAACCCCTTAAAATTTTGTCCACAACTTAGGGCCACATGTATGAAACAGTTTTGGTCTAAAACTCACTTTTTCCCCCATAGAAACCTATGGGGAAAAAAGTGAGTTTTAGACCAAAACCGTTTCATACATGTGGCCCTTAGTCTTTTGTATTTAAAGAAATTGTGGAGACAGGGAAAGTAGAACCACAGGCTATTACAAAGGTGATACTGATGCCACTTGTTCTTACAAGAAATTATTTTGCCATACTGTATCTTGCAGTCCTGTAAAATGCAGGCAATGATGGACCTACAAAGGTGTACTGCATGGAGTGCAGAGGTTGCAGTGAGACCAGGGACCTCAGACCGGAGGATGCCCAACAGCCAGCCTTACAAATAAGTGAATGCTTATTTTTCGTTAGTGTATTATGACACCACTGTGTGCATTATTCTTGTATTATGTTTATGCATTTTAAGTCTAAAAAACATCAGTGACTGTGCACAGTCTCTAACATCATGCCCTCTCTCTCTTCTTGTCATTCCATTATCTACTAACCAACCCCACCCAGCTATTTCTCTTTTAGTAACTCCTAGGCAGCAGGCCCGCTGTCTTGGGGTCATAAGATTCTGATCTGTAACCAGAGAAAAATCACCAATGAAAAAATCAGGAATATCAAAATCAAAACCATACAGAAAAAATATTTCCATAATGATTGCGTCCGTCCTGGGTTTCCAGGAGTCTCAACGTTTCCCTCTAAAGTGAACATGCACTTGAAAATGCCTATACTAGAAAAGAAGGGTTGTATTGGAAAACCTCTATACTTTCCCTCAAAAGTGTACACTCATACAACCTTTAGCGGGTCAATCGCCCAAAAGAGCGGTCCTGTAATTCTCAACCTGGTATACCCTACAAATGTCCTAATCTGCCACATATGTATATAAATTAAACTGAGACACAAAGGTACTCCTGCATTAATCACACAGGTGTGTTTCATACAGTTGATCTCCTCAGTGGGTTGTGATAGAAGATTACTGCTGACAGGGTAAATGGGTTCAGGTGAGTGTACGCCCAGGTTACATATGACCCAGTAACATGACCCCAAGTGCGTCTTCACTTTGGAGGGAAACCTTGAGACTCCTGGAGACCCAGGACAAATGCAACCATTTAGGTTTTTGGTAAGTCTTTGGTAAGCATTTATATTTTAACAAGAATGCAGACAGGTGTGTGGAATGTGACTCCAAATCAAGGTTTGCAGCCCGGACAACACTACAACTCCGTGTCGGTGAAAAAAAACGAGCAGCTTTATTAATAATATAAAGTTAAAAAACAGCAAAACGGACATGACATGGGCACACAGTGACCCACTGACGCATTTTGAGTATGTACCGCTCCTGTTCACAGCTAGCATGGTAAAAACATTTCCACCATTTAAAAGAAATCATTAATCAAATCATTAACCAATCACACTAAAGAATCACATTTATATTTTATTCTGTATTATTAAAAGTTATGTTTTATGGGAATATTTTTTCTACATAGATTCCGATCTGTCCTTCACTCCTTATATTCAATCCCTATCCAGATCTTGTCATCTGCACCTCAGAAACATCTCCGGTGTCCCTCCTTTTCTCGCTGTGGGATCAACAAAAACTCATATTGTTGCCCTTATACATTCTCGCCTTACCTACTGTAACTCCTTGCTTAACTGTCTCCATTTCTGTGAATTTTCCCCTCTCCAATCTGTTGTGAATGAAGCAGCGTGGCTCAGCTTTCTTTCAGCCGCTATACTGATGCCTCTACCCTGTGTCAGTCATTGCACTGGTTGCCCATTTAGTACAGAATACAGTTTAAACTAATCACTCTCAACTCTAAAGCTCTTCATAGCACTGCACCCCCTTCCCACATCTCTTTCCTTATCTCTGTCCACCACTCTATCCAATCTCTGCATTTTGCTGATGATTTTAGATTAAATGCCTCAATCACACAAACGTCCCATGCTCGCCACCAAGACTTTATACATGCTGCACTCTGGAACATGCTACCCAGTTAACTCATAAACCTCATAGGTTTCAGTGCACACTGAAAATACATCTTCTCAGGCAGACCTATCAAGATCCCTAATTGGTAACCCTGCTTTCAGTCACACACATTTCCGACATTTCACGCACATATCTGTACATAGATGTACTGTATGGTGGCAGGTTCTTTCACTTTTTATGCAACTACCCCGTATTTATGAATCATGGACCATTATGTAAACTAAGCACTTCTCCCCCTTTTGTCTCACCTCTACACCGCATAGATTGTAAGGACCTCACACCTCTTTATTGATCTGTTATTTGCTTTTCACCATGTCATGTTTGTTTTTTGTCTGTACTTATACCCTCTAAATTGTAAACTGCTGCAGTATATGCTGGTGCTAAATAAATAAAGGTTATTATTATTGTAATTTATTTGCTATAAAATCACTATATTTACTATGTTTGTGACATTTTCTCTGGTCGGTGACATCACTGTGCATTACATTCATATTTTGACATCTTTGTGTATAATAACTCTTTCCTTTGACGTCACATTGCTTAGAATCAATGTACTGTGACATGATTACATTTATTATCCCTGTTCTTTTGTATCACAATGCACATTGGTGTCAGAGCATGTAAATCCCGTGTGCCACAATTGTTTGCTAACCATGTACTGTGACATCGTTGTATTCGTTATTCCTTTTTTATGACAATACTGTGTGTGTTATCCCTGACAGTGACATCACTGTGACCATTATATACCTGAGGTGGTCCAATGTTCACCTGACATAGAGTAGAACATAACTATAAATTACATATGGAGCATCCCTGTTACAGATTTTGTATCAGAGACTAAGCACAGATTCATGGCAACCTGTGGACAGAATATAGGGTGGTATGTCAAAAAGGACTTCCTGTTGAGGCCCATGTACCGGTTTGACTTTCAATATTGTATAAGTGGTGTCTATACACACCATTAAAGGGGTTTGCCACGATGGTAAGTTGAAAATGGGATCCTCCAAAATGGTAATTTAATCACTTTTCTAAATATGTGATTACAAAAATTGCAGTCTGAGAGAGCTACAGGCTGCCTTACCTGCCCTTAGTTACTTAAAAGCTTCTATTAGATATGGCCTGACAAGAGCTGCCGGCCGGGCTTGCGCAGAGAGAGCTTCTCATCTGATGAGACTGAGCTGCAGAAGCTTTCAAGGCACCGGGTAGAAATATGTTGTTTTTTGTATACAGAATCCACTAGTTGTAGTGTGATTATCTGAGTAGATCCCTGCTTTATCTGATGACAGAGAACATGAAGAAGCTTTCAAGCTGCTGTGGAGAAAGCTGTTGTCTTTTGTATACAGAATCCACAAGTTGTAGTTTGATTATTTGAGTGAGCATTTCACAACGATCCCTTATGCATGGCTCTGTGCTCTGGCTGTGTCTCTCTCTCTCTCTCTTAGCTCAGCGTGGCTTGTTTACATTTGCTTCTTAGCAGATAAGGCACGTCCTGGCAAAACCCCTTTAACAATTCTTCTGGCACTGTTAAAGAATGGAAGATGTTGCTGACTCCAGAGATGAAGCAAGGGTTTCTCAGTAAGTACTTTCTTTAGATATTTGTCTTGGAAAAGAGTAGGGAATTCTAGTGGCAGAGTTGTAGTCTTGTGGTATGAATTCAGATTTAAAGAACACCACATCAAATCATGTTATTTAGTCAATACAAACAGAATTATTAAATAAGAAGCGTTAATCAACTCATGAAAAAAACCTTTTATTACAGGCATAAACGTTTTTGTAACATTAGTATAAAATTTACACTGTGGTAAGAGGACAATATGACAGATAAGACATCAGACTTTTGACCTACGGCTTGAGACTGACTTGAGCTTTTTCCAGTATTTCCTTTTTCATTTTGGGATATGTAGGGTGAGCTTTAAGAACCTAAAAAACAATATATAGCGATAAATGTACATATGGAAGACTGAATGGAACAGTATACATAGCCAATCTATATTTACCTTATGACAAATATCTATGGCATCCACATATTTCTTATCTTTCAGATAGTTGAATGCAAGCTTGAAACCTGGAACAATTACATAAGTGAAATATGAAACACATCATATTCTTCTTCCTTTAAATCAGACTTTTGTGCTACTGCTTTTACCACTAAGCATTTCTTAGTATCCAGCTTTATCACACTCGTGTCTATCCATTCATACCCTTTATTTCCAGCAGAGGGAGTTTTTATATAGTTGATGGGAACTGATACCATTTCTTTGCATATAGCAGATATTTATTACATTATATATATTACTGTTACGTTGAATAGTTTCTTATTGTAATGGGGTTTGTTTTTTTTGGGAGGATGTGGTTTGACATTCCTTTGCAACAAAAAAACAGTGGCATCTGAATGTCCAAAAACTCCACAATGTATTACTCAAAGTGGGACACTTGTACCACTTGGAATAATACATTTTGGGATTTTTGGACATGCTGATGGCACTATTTTTTATTGCTGTGGATTGATTACACTGTACTTGGACTTTACAGTTGCGGTAGTTCTGTTGCATTTCTACTCGTCTGTTTTCTGGTATATCATATGCTGCCTTTTTTATGCTGCTCTGTTTTTAAAATTTATTCTTTTGAATCTACTCCTGACTTTGGCTAAGAAAACTGTATCAAAAACGGCAAAGGCATTATTACAAAACATGCATAAGTAAGTAAGCATAGTTATTTAAATTAACCCAACATTTACATAAGGAATGTTATTGGATGCCTTAGCTCACTTAAATACTAGAGACAAAATTTGAATAAATGTATGTTTTAGTAGTGCGAGATAAAATCAAAGTATCCACCAAAACATACAGTGCTGGCCAAAAGTATTGGCACCACTGCAATTCTGTCAGATAATACTCAGTTTCTTCCTGAAAATGATTGCAATCACAAATTCTTTGGTATTATTATCTTCATTTAATTTGTCTTCAATGGAAAACCACAAAAAGAATTGTCATAAAGCCAAATTGGATATAATTCCACATCAAACATAAAAAAGGGGGTGGACAAAAGTATTGGCACTGTTTGAAAAATCATGTGATGCTTCTCTAATTTGTGTAATTAACAGCACCTGTAACTTACCGGTGGCCCCTAACAGGTGTTGGCAATAACGAAATCACATTTGCAGCCAGTTGACATGGATTAAAGTTGACTCAACCTCTGTCCTGGGTCCTTGTGTGGACCACATTGAGCATGGAGAAAAGAAAGAAGACCAAAGAACTGTCTGAGGACTTGAGAATCCAAATTGTGAGTAGGCCTGAGCAATCTCAAGGCTACAAGTCCATCTCCAAAGACCTGAATGTTCCTGTGTCTACCGTGCGCAGTGTCATCAAGAAGTGTAAAGCCCATGGCACTGTGGCTAACCTCCCTAGATGTAAAGCCCATGGCACTGTGGCTAACCTCCCCTAGATGTAAAGCCCATGGCTACTGTGGCTAACCTCCTAGATGGAAAGCCCATGGCACTGTGGCTAACCTCCCTAGATGTAAAGCCCATGGCACTGTGGCTAACCTCCCTAGATGTAAAGCCCATGGCACTGTGGCTAACCTCCCTAGATGTAAAGCCCATGGCACTGTGGCTAACCTCCCTAGATGTAAAGCCCATGGCACTGTGGCTAACCTGCATAGATGTAAAAGCCCATGGCCCTGTGGCTAACCTCCCTAGATGTGGACGGAAAAAAAAAAACTGACGAGATATTTCAACGCAAGATTGTGCGGATGGTGGATAAAGAACCTCGACTAACATCCAAACAAGTTCAAGCTGCCCTGCAGTCCGAGGGTACAACAGTGTCAACCCGTACTATCCGTCAGCGTCTGAATGAAAAGGGACTGTATGGTAGGATACCCAGGAAGACCCCACTTCTTACCCAGAGACATAAAAAAGCCAGGCTGGAGTTTGCCCAAACTTACATTAGAAAGCCTAAAACGTTTTGGAATAACTTTCTCTGGTCATTTGTTAAAAAATTATAGCTTTTTGGGAAAAGGCATCAACATAGAGTTTACAGGGAAAAAAAAAAAAGAGGCATTCAAAGAAAAGAACACGGTCCCTACAGTCAAACATGGTGGAGGTTCCCTGATGTTTTGGGGTTGCTTTGCTGCCTCTGGCACTAGACTGCTTGACCGTGTGCATGGCATTATGAAGTCTGAAGACTACCAAACAAATTTTGCAGCATAATGTAGGGCCCAGTGTCAGAAAGCTGGGTCTCCGTCAGAGGTCATGGGTCTTGTAGCAGGACAATGACCCCAAACACACTTCAATAAGCACTAGAAAATGGTTTGAGAGAAAGCACTGGAGACTTCTATAAAGTGGCAGCAATGAGTCCAGACCTGAATCCCATAGAACACCTGTGGAGAGATCTCAAAATGGCAGTTTGGAGAAGGCACCCTTCACATCTCAGGGACCTGGAGCAGTTTGCCAAAGAAGAATGGTCTAAAATTCCAGCAGAGCATTGTAAGAAACTCATTGATGGTTACCGGAAGCGGTTGTTCGCAGTTATTTTGGCTAAAGGTTGGGCTACCAAGTATTAGGCTGAGGGTGCCAATACTTTTGTCCGGCCCATTTTTGAAGTTTTGGGTGAAATGATCAATGATTTGATTTTTTGTCTTATTCTGTTTTGTGTTTTTTCATTGCAAGCAAAATAAATGAATATATTAATAGCAAAGAATTTGTGATTGCAATAATTTTCAGGAAGAAACTGAGTATTATCTGACAGAATTGCAGGGGTGCCAATACTTTTGGCCACCACTGTAGGAATAAATTACAAAATCCACGTACTTGATACTGCTGGTCAGAGTATGGATTCAAACCTAAGATCGCAATTATCAAGTCAACAATGCTGATCCTCTAGCTACTGTGCTGTGTCCTTTTAAAGAATTTGTCAGCTGTCCTGTTTTGGTAAATGCTTGTACTACATGAAATTAACTGAAGGACTTTTTTTCAGAACGTTGTCATTCCTCGGTTATTCCTACTGGAAATATGTGAAAAAATTTACAACTTGTTGTTACAATTTCTCTTATCAAGCGGGTGTGTCCCTACACACTCTGACACACCTCAGTGATTAGACATTGTCATTATATATAGGAATATGCCATAGACGGCAAGTACTGAAAACCAGTTGTCAATTGATTTGTACAATCCCTGGAGGAATGACAGAGGAATACACAGAGTTATAAAACAAATGCCCCAGTTTTGTTTTTTTATGTAGAATAAAGGTATTTGCAAATAATGTTTTAAGACTAAAAGGGGTTGTCTCACTACAAGGATTGCTTTTTATGTTAAAGATCTTGCAAAAACAAGTCACTTTGCAATATATGTCTATTAACAGTGTCCTACCTATTCCTAGATATCCCCTCTTGTATGGGCTGCATCAGCTCTTCAGGTCTCTATAGCTACAGATCTGTTTGATCTTTCCTGATAGGCTGCCAGCACTGGTTGCTATAGCTACAGACCTGGTTTCTACTGCAGCCTAGTAGAAGCAAGTAAACACGCCCCGGAATTCAAAATGAAACCAAGAAAACAGGACTGAGGTGCGATGAATCAACGTAGTGAGACAACCCCTTTAAGTTTTACACATCCCAGTGAGTATAAACCTATACTTACTGTACATGATGAACCTTATTGTATCAACACAAAATGTCTCCAGGACACTATACCACGATCGCAGGACTGTTATCCAGACTTGTGATTACCATATACTTTCTTCTAGAGAGAAATACCTACCTACTGCTGGACTGGACTGACTGCTGTATTCCCAGGAGAGTTTGTAGTTCTCTGCAGCATCTTTATATGACTGCTCCTTTTCCATAATAAAGCCAAGATATTCATAAGCTTTACAGCAAGACTGTAATGAATATAAGAATTTGTTAATATACTATCAGGTGTGGACAATAGGACTGCTTCTTTACTACAATTAATCATGCATTCACATAGAACTACATGTTAAAAAGGGAAGCATCCAGTAGCTGTTAGTTTAGTACCAATAAGACAATTCTGGATATTACATTAGGCTGCATGAAGAATAGTGTTTCACTTCGGATTTGGCTCTAGGTCAAATTCATTTAGACTCTCAGGGGGACATGTATGAAAACTGTCTGGGTTTAAAACTTTCTCTGTTGCCCATAGCAACCAATTAGAGCTCCACATTCATTTCATATAGTGCTCTGGAAAAATGAAAGGGGGGCTTTGATTGATTGCTATGGGCAACAGAGACAGTCTTAAACCCAGACAGTTTTCATACATGTGGCCCCGGCACAGTGTCTCTTCCAGTCTGACTTCATTTTCTATTATATTAGCTGTTACTGATGTTGGATTATAAGTGGCTGCACATCAGGAGCCAAGCCAGACCTGAAGTGCCACGAAACAGTAACATAACCCCTAAAAATCCTAACCGCAGTTTAGGGTCAAAGAGAATATGTCATCATAAATTACCTATTGTATAACTCATGCTTTTATGTTAAACACATTGTTGAAGATTTTTTTTTCATTTTTTATATCTGTCATTATTTTTAAAAAAACATGAGATTCTGTTGTTTTCACTTTGGCCACTAGGCCTAATAATCGTCTGACACTTCCTGTTCTGTAGAGAAATCCTTTCAATAGTCTACTCATTATCAGCACAGGCAGGGTTACACTGAAAGGCGACACCAATGTGTATAGATAACACAGGATCCACCGTTTACAAAAGGAGATATAGTCAGAGCTCCCCCTCTCCCCGGTTCTCTGCACACTAACGCCTTGCAGATGGCAGGTGGGCTCACATGGTTTTCATCAAAAAAGTAAACTAAGAACCTCCAAATTTTCCATGCATTCAAATAGCAGAAATGCTTTTCCAAAAATTCCTGTATCCTTTTGCTTGTTTTTAGTGCTAATGGTGTGTGCTGATATTGGATTGTGTTTCCAGACCCCACAGCAGCTGCTATGGCTATAGTTATGCCCATGGCCCTTAGTATGGTATTTAATTTCCCTCTTACCTTATTGTATTTAAGACAACGCTTTAGCAAATCTGTTGCAATGTCATATTTTCCTGATTTGATATATATGTCAGCAAGCAGCAACCAACTCTTTTCAAGATCTTCGGCATCTTCCAAGGTCCATTGAGCTTTGGACAATCTCTTCAGCTGGTTTCTTGCTCGTGGAGTTTGCTTTAGAATCATGTAAGCTTGAGCCACTGCTAGGAGCACCGAGATGTTCTCCTTCTACAACCACAAGTAAAAACACATGAATTATAAGGAAATATATTTCTATCAACTGGTGGACAATTTTACACAAGTGACAACCAGAAAGGGAGCCACATTGTTTCTCACTTTGAATTATCTTTTAAGCACGTGAAAATAATATGTTGTAGTGTGTAGGTGGCAGAAGAATGTATTTAGTTGTTACTAATAGGCAATCATGGCATGTTCTCATGAATACTCCATGAAAAGCTATTGAAAGGCTTATGATGTATATGTTTAATGAATGTCTGTGTCAGTTGCCATACAATGGCAACATCACCCACAGGGTACAATGTTATAAAGAGAGAGGTTTAGCGTATATATTTTTTACTAGACTCTACAGGTTGAAACAGTGTAGTCCACTATGTATACTGATGTATATCAGCCAATGTTTTAGCCCCAGTTACATAAAGTTAAAGGGGTTTTCTCACTAGGCTGCGAGTCACAAGTAAGTTTACACTCACTGTCTATTCAGGCTGTGATTAGTTCAATATCATCGATTAGCATATCTATCATCTCTGCATTTAAGCTTTTACACGGACAAGTGCAGGAGATGTTTTCTCTTCAGATAACACAAGGTACCTATGCTGTGAGGACTGAAAACAATGGCTTATTTGCAATCTTGTTAGAGATCATTAGTTTGCCCAAGATCTCAGTCTATCCATGTGATGATGTCACTTCCTGCTCTAAACGCTCTGCTCTAATCAGATAACATAGTTATGGCCATGGAACCAGGGAACCATAGAAACCTGTGTGCAATCAGAGCACATAAAATGCCTCTGATCTCATGACTAAATTAAAATCTGTTGACCAATGTATGTAGAAAAAGTCTTAATTTAGCAGTCGCTTCATGTTGAAAGCTAATCTTTGTAGTGAGAAAATCCCTTTACGTAAAAATGCCCCCAAGCTCTATTTGAGAGGGTCACAATATGTTAAATAAAAAATAATAATTAAACGCAACATAAAAGAATTAGAAAAACACTGACCACCCTGCCATGCTCCCACAACCCTGAAACTATTTAACTTTATAAAAACATATGCTATGGAAAAGTGACACAACTAACAGATTTTTAGTGCCACTTTTTGCTTTTAAAAATAAAAATTTACACAAAAATAAAGCCAGCTCAATTATGGAAAAAGATGCAAAAATTAGTGCAAGAAAGTATTATAGCGTTAAAACCCACATATTAAACGTGCAAGTTCAGGAACTGACTGATTAAAAAAGTAACTACCATGTATGTTATTTTTGCTCTGTACTATGTCTGGATTCAGTTCTTTACTCTTGCATGTAGCTTGTTATGTACAATTATGTCTCTCAATAAAGTTTACTTGAATGAGAAAAAAAAAAAAAGTAACTACCAATATATAAATATGAGTGTACTTCCTGTTTTTTACAAACATGGCCACTGCAAAAAAACTTATGTTCTACACCATGCACAAGTGATGGTTCTACACAAGGAACTGAAGTATAGTTTAATTCATTTGGTGAATTAAGCAAATTATACAGGTTACCACAATGTTAACAACAACATAGAAGGGCCATAAACCTCTGCATTACCTCAGTGTTGGCCATATCTGTTAATGTGCTGAGTGCAGTCTCGATGTTGCCTTTGTCTCTGGTGGCCATAAGGCAATAACACTGGAGCATAGTCAGTTGGTTTTGTCCATGTGCAGTGCGAGGGTGGAACTCCTTCAGTAACTTCTCTGCCGTCCGCACTCCCAACTTCTCTGAATCCCTCTTTTCCCCTAAAAGGCTAAATTGGACAATAAGCTAATGAGAAAATCTATTCATTTGGCATTGGTGCTGTAATATTTAAAGACCCTTTAACCTCTTAAGCCCCCGGGACTGAAAAGTAGTTAATGACCAGAACATTTTTTTTAGTTTTTGCCTCCTTGCGTTTCAACAGTTGTAACTTTTTTATTTTTTTAATAACGCAGTTGTATGAGGTCTCGTTTTATTCGAGACGAGTTGTTCTTTATGGGGGAATAGTTTAAAGTTCACCTATAAATAATTGCAGAATTTAAAAAAAAAAAAAATTTACATTTTTTTTTTACACAATTCACATTTCACACTTAATAACTTGTTATTGCGGTCGTGTGGATACCTAATATGTGTAGGTTTTTTTGTGTGTGTAATATATGCACAATTATTTTTTATTAAATATTTATTTTTATTTTTATTTTTTTTTTTATTCATTTTTTTTTACACTTTTTATGTTTTTTACTTTTTATTTTTAAATCCCCTGAAGGTAGAACTGTTTTACATTTTTTTTTTAATACTCTTGGTAATGTATTAACATATTCATATATGCTAATACATTATAATCTGTGTCAGTCCTGACACAGGCAGTGATTAGGACAGCACACAGTCTGTCCTAGTCACTGGCTTGTTACACAGATAGCCCTGGGGCTACTCTAGGTCCCCAGGACTGACTGTGCAGCCGTTCCCTGGGCTCTGTCGGGTCAACGAGCGTTCTGATCATTCGACAGAGCAGGGGATCCCTTTGATTGTGCTGCGGTGACGATCCGCCGCAATCAAAGGGTTAAAGCACTGGGTTGCAGAGTTTTCCTCCGCTCCCCATTGCTCGAAGGAGATGCTCTGAGATCAGGGCTGTGTAGTACAGCCCCGATCTCAGCGCAGCCGCGGCGCCCGGAGCCGCAAACCCCGATGTCTGCAGCGACGCCAAAAGACGTCGCCATAGACGAACGACCCGCACCAGCAGACATCAAAAGTCAGTGGGCGGTCGTTAAGGGTTTAAATATTGATGGCCTATACTCAGGACCATCATCACTATCATATCGGGATGCAAGGTGGACAACACACCTGAATTGGGCGATGATGCAATACCCTGCTTTGACAATTTTTTTAGGCTGCGCCAATATTTGTTAGTAGTTGGCTTATCCGTAAAATATTTATTTTGATGTATCACAATGTTCGTTTTCACTCATGAAACAGCAGTTCTCCATTTTGTGAATTTTCTTCTTCATTAAATGGCAAACCTAAAAACGCTGTGGGGGACATGTATGAAAACTGTCTTAGTTTAAGACTTTTCTTGTTGCCCATAGCAACCAATCAGAGCGCCCCTTTCATTTTTTCAGAGCACTATATGAAATGAAAGGGGAACTCTGGTTTCTGTGAGCAACAAGGAAAGTCTTAGACCAAGACAGTTTTCATACATGAGGCCCTGTGTATCCATTTAATTTGGCTGTTCAGGAGTGATGGCGATGATTTTGTAATAAACAATACCAGTATTATGTAACACATTTCAATAATTATTGAAATTTAGTGATACAAAATGTTACCTGTTATCTTCGTCCAAGTTGTCGAATACCTCCCCACCAACAATCTCATTGTCTGGATTAAGACATATCTGGATCATATTGGTGATGGCTCTTTGACCCCATTCGTTGTCTTTACGAGCCTTATTAAAAAATTTCAGTGCCTCGTTAGGTTGTCCAATGTGCCTGGAATGGAAAATATAGAAACTTCAATATTATCTGGGGTGTGAAGAAGGAGCTTACACCCGAAACGCATAAACCGGGATTCACTGCATATCTTTAGCTTCCACATGGACACTGCTTTACCTATCAGAGTGTAACCTATGGCTCTAAAATGTCCTTGTAAGGCTTCGTTCACACGGCTGATTTGGGCACGGATTTCAGCCGTATTGCGCGCCGTATTTGCACTCCAATACGGCTGAAATCCGTCCCAGTGATTACGGTAATCCACAGTTCTCATAGAGAACTATGGATTCCGTATCCTCTTCCCGCTCGGCGAATACACCGGGCGGGGGAAAGTGACATGTCAATTATCTACGGCGTGTACGCACCGTGATAATGAATGTCTATGGGGCCGGCGAGCTGCCGCCCCTGCCCCGCCCCCGCTGCACGTCAGCCGGTGTGATTGCGGGGCGAAATCCGACCCGCAATTACGCCGGCAATAAGCCGTATGAACTGGCCCTAAATGGTTATTCTTAAAGGGGTCCCCCAGTTTACCAAACCTTTTATTAAAGTTTTTAGAGAGGAATCCTCTGTTCAGGATCTTCCTCTTTTGGGTAGAGTGTATAACAATTACAAAGAGTGTCTCTCGCTCTGGAGGACCTGTCCTGTCCTGCACTATACAGACAACCCATTGATTTGAATGGGCACTGTGCAATGCCTAAATTTCTTGGTGGTGGCACTGAAAGTAAATTAAACACTTACTGCCAGATTTCCCCACAAATTAGTTTATTGTTTAAGGCCCCAGCACAGGGACACTTTATGATCAACATATTTTCAAAGGAAATTTGAGAACAGGTTGTAATTTGTAGTATACAAGAAGAAAAAGATTGTCCAACCACCAGGAGCAAAACGGTAACAATGCAGTTATAAGACAAGAATCTGTATAACTAAGCATATGCTAAATAGTTGCATGTCAAAGTTATGTATGAGATCCACAAGATGATTGTCTATCAAATGATGGTAGTCTCACGTTGAATGCTGTAGTGGATGGTGAGATATGGAGCCTGAAAGTTAAAAGTTCAAAACATTGTTACCCTTTTGTAGTAAAACTCGGCACGTAGAAACATGTATGTCTGGGCACTACCTTTCCCCAGTATTAGGATTTATGCAGTTAACTCCTGTGATTTAGCTATTCCAAAGCTTTATCGATGGTGCTCAGTGACAAATAGAATAATGTTGCATCAATCTCGTAGTGTAGAATGAAATATTCACGGCACTCACCACATTGCTTGTTAAAATCCTTCTTTATTTTCAGCACATTTCGCGGAGGGGCTGACAACTGGACACACTGAACAGGCAACAGCCGTTTCGCGCGGTCAACGGGCTTCTTCCTGGCCTCACTAGGAATAGCGTATACACGCCTTTTAACTTCCTTTCTCACGGTCACATGACCTTTCATTCACAAAATGCAACAATACAACTCCTAAGTTACTTAACATTCTAATTTACAAAAAAGAGGATAAGTCATTCCTATCATTAAGACCTAATCTTCCTAATGCATTTGTTTTTAATATCCACTCAGCCTCATACTGTAATAGGCGAGTGTGTCGATCCATTCCATTGGCCGGTGAAAACACCCTTTGTAACCCTGCAAATCAGACTTCCGCAGTGTTCCCTTTATGCACCTCTATCATATGTTTAATAAAACGAGGTGCAACTTTACCCGTTTTCAGGGAATAAAAGTGTTCCCTTACTCTCTTAAATAGAGATCTGATAGTTTTTCCTATATAGAAAAAAACCACAATTACACCAGATAGCATACACTACAAAGTCCGATCTGCATGTTATGGATTGTTTTACGTTTATCTGCAATTCTCCCAATCTGATAACAGGATTTATTTCCATATGTTTACAGAAAGAACAATTGTTACATTTATGGTTACCTTGTGGAATAGTTCTATGTAGCCATGTCTTTTTACATTCTCTGAGTCTACTTTTTACTAGTTCGTCCCTCAGGTTGATACTTCTTTTAAATGAAATAATGGGGAGTTCCTGGATTCTCTCTACAAGTTGTACATCACTTTGCAATATATGCCATTGTCGTCGTATTATATTTCTAATCTGATCAGACATTGGGCTATATTGAAATGAAAATATACTACAATCTATTTTATCATTTTTAGGCCTATTTTTCAATAAATCTAGCCTACCCTTTTTTATTGCTCTTTGAAATGATTTAGAAATGTTATTTTCTTTATGGCCCCTAGTTCTTAATCTGTCCATTAATTCACAAGATTGCTCTAGAAAGTCACTGTAATCACTATTATTCCTCTTCAATCTTATAAATTGTCCATATGGCAAGCTGGATTGTACATGTGGTAGGTGGAAACTATCATGGTGTAACAGCGAATTTGTTGCCGTGGGTTTACGATATCCCTTAGTTTTGATTTCAATGGTTTCTAATATTATCTCTACATCTAGAAATTCCACTTTCCTACCTCCAAATGTCGATGTAAACTGCATGTTCATCTCGTTTATATTTAAATATTTTGTGAACTCTTTGAACTCCTGTTCTGATCCTGACGAAATTATCAAAACATCGTCTATAAATCTAGACCATTCAACTATATGTTTTAAAAAGGGATTCCTTGTGTTATACACGTATTCTTCTTCCCAAATGGCCAGAAACAGGTTTGAAAAGGTGGGTGCGACTGGCGTTCCTATGGCAGTACCAACTATCTGTAGGAACCATTGATTCTGGAATCTAAATGCATTATGACTAAGTACAAAATCAAGTGCCTGACATATAAAGTCTATGTGTTCTACCTGTACTTCCTGTCTAGTCAAAAATGTTCTGATAGCTTTAATTCCATCTAGATGTCGAATCCTTGTATATAAACTGACAACATCTATGGTTGCCAGTCCATAGGAGGGGGACACATGAATTTGTTCTAATTTTTGTAATACATTTTTTTTTTAGGTCTTAATGATAGGAATGACTTATCCTCTTTTTTGTGGCAATGTTAAGTAACATAGGAGTTGTATTGTTGCATTTTGTGAAAGAAAGGTCATGTGACCGTGAGAAAGGAAGTTAAAAGGCGTGTATACGCTATTCCTAGTGAGGCCAGGAAGAAGCGCGGTGACCGCGCGAAACGGCTGTTGCCTGTTCAGTGTGTCCAGTTGTCAGCCCGTCCGCGAAATGTGCTGAAAATAAAGAAGGATTTTAACAAGCAATGTGGTGAGTGCCATGAATATTTCTTTCTACACTACGAGATTGTTACCCTTTTGCTTGTCAATGTAAAATATATTTAATGGAATACAAATTTATAACACAAAAAAAACTTGTAAATATGCAAAACACTGCAGTAAGTGGGAAAAACAGTATTCAACAAAAACATACTGAATAACATTTGTGGAGTCTATGAATTTGTTCTGAGGAATAGTATCGCCTCCATCAGATCATTCATATATGACCTCAGATCTGATCTCATTATTTCCAGGCTAGAGAACGGCCTCTCTACACTAACTTGGGTTGGGGGCAAAGCAGTGACCACAGGGGCATTACATCTCTTACATTTGGTCAGGTTTATAAAGGAATTGCCTCAGCCACAGTCAGTTTTGATGAACGGTTGAACTCTTTTTGCTGAAATATGGTCAATCTGTTTGCTATGGGAGCGGAATCTTTTCTCCATGTCCACCAAACTGGGCACCGACTCCAAGACACCTACTCCACAGCCCTGTCTACAAGGGTACCTCTATATACCATAGCCTCAGGATACAATAATGTCAACATACAGTGGTCTTTCCTGGGACATTATATCTTGAAGCCAGACTTACCATACAATGCCACAGTAAAGTACAGTTTGGTACTACATGTTCTGTAATGCCCTTTATATGTACCAGGATGAGCGGGTTCTTTAGACATAAAATAAGGGCTGTGCCATTTTTCTTTGTTCTGGTACATTGTGTATAAAGTACATGACCAGAGTTCCTATCCCCAAAAGAGAAAGTGATATCCAGCTTTTCCAGCAAATCTATCTGACTTGCTTAATAGGTGTTAAGTATCTGCTTAACTTTGTTCATCTCCTTAATCTTCATTTTGCATTATGTTGGATGACATTTTGGGGCTTTTCCAGATTTCCATATTGTTACAGTTTCAACATACAATGGTCACCCCTGAACCAATTAATATTGTATAAAGATTTTTGTATTCATTTTGGAGTGAGCTCTACTTTACTTTTAAAACATCTCTTGGCAAGCTAAATAAAGAAGTAAAAAGCAACATTAACATTGTCTTTGATGTTTCTTCGTGCCTATGACCTGGGCAGGGAAGGCTAATGGCACCATATGACCTGCTTTATGTTTTCTGACACCGGTAGTGCTGTATTGAGTGCACAATTAAAGAACATTATTCCTGTGTAAAATCACTTTTTATTCATACACTTTGGTTATCATCTAACAGCTTTCATTCTTTTATGCTAAGAAAAAGGTTTTCCAATATTAATTTCTAGCTTCCTAATAGACATTTGTAGGGATTTTATTTGGAGACCCTCTCACAACCATTCTGTGTGCGAATTAAATGTCTGAAACTGGTCGTCATAGCAAATTTAGACCCTGTCAATTTTTCTCTTATGTCTATTTTCTGACATAAACCAAGGGCGATATGTATGAATTCGAACGCGTATAGAATACGACATTATGACGATTTTTGGCGCATTACATAGAGCTTAATGCGGCAAAATTCTCTCAAAGTTCGCCGCATTATACTTTATGCCCATACAAATTTTGGCGCATTAAGCTCTATGCAATGCGCCAAACATGCTGGCAAAGAGCCAGCACAGCACAGGTGTTGCTGGGATCTGTGGTCCACCAAGCAAGATCACTACCATAGTTTCTATTCACTGGCATGCTATACTAATGACTTTTCTCTTATTTCCAGCCTATCTATAGCCTTTATACATGTTTGGCGCATTACTAATGCACCAAAGTTTCATTATGCGCCAAACACACAGGCAGCGCGATGAACTTTAGACACCATTTTTAATCGCACAAAATCTACTTTCATACATTCAGGTGCATTATACACTGAATATAATGAATGCAATAATTCACTTTGAAGCGCCTTCCTTCATATGTCTCTCAAAGTTCGGCACGTTACACTCTATGCCCATACAAAGTTTGGCGCATTAAGCTCTGTGTAATGCGCCAAAAATCTTCATACTGTCGTATTCTACACTCTTCTATATCTATTTAGAACTGGGTTGTCAGCACCAAGTATAAAAAAAATATGTATTCGAATTCATACATGTCGCCCTATGTGTTAGTATGTTATTTAGCTGTGAAGGCTCCCCTTCTATATCAAAATACACGTAGCATAAGTGGCACATTGTGAGTGTGGACCCTGTTACATATTTTTCATTGGGGCCCAAGAGGTTAGTTACTACACTTGCTGTAAGCTAGCCAAGCCACAGCCCTTGAAAAGGCCATTCCAATTGTTGTCATTACCTGCTCTAAAGTGTCACCCTGACAGGTGCTGTTCCGGACTGCCCCTTCTGATATATCCAGCAAAGCAGTGTTTATATATGTGTCGCTTTTGGACACAGTTTGTTTTAAACCCTCTACCGATTTGGCCTCTAACATCCCCACCACCAATCCCCTCCCACCCCAAACAACCTCACTTACTGTTCTCATTCCATATTTGGCATTTGCAAAAAATAAATCAGAAAGAATTTCCATGGTCCTGCACATACAAAATTAAACAGGAACAATATAAAAAATAATAAGAAATTGCAAGGCTTGAGGACTTTGAACCCTTCCTACGCGAGAGAATTTTAACAATGTATATAAAGCTCATTCCTGAGTTGAGGGGTCTTTCATGCTTTTTGTTGTTTTGACGGCATGATTTGGTGATGTGATCAAGGACTATTTTGTCCGTAACGCGTCTGGATTGCCCATCTATGTATATATCACCTAGTTGTTAGTTATTCAAATAAAGAAGCTGTTTTACCAGAACGCTGGCCCAAACTTATGTATGTTGGAGTGAAACAGGTTGTTTGTCGTGGACTTGGGAGCCTTGTGTGGCCGGGTTGCAGCCATCTGTCTGGGATTGAGAATCGGAATCAGCTGTTGCTGGGTGAGACCATTAAGTCTTTTTTCCTTGCTTGATGCATGAATAGTATAGCCTGCAGTGCTATTCATGCTATTTATAAAACTGGAGTTTGACATACCGTATTTTTCGAAATATAAGACGCACTATTTTTTAACGCCGCTGGGTTTATTGCAGCCTCACGGCACTCCCGTCTCCTGCCAGCCCGAGAGTGTTCAGTCCGGGCGGCAAGCACTTAGCGCTGGAGGCAAGTGTGAGTGTTCGGGTCTCGGGCGCTTGCTGTGGGCAGCGGGCACTGGGTGATGGGAGGAGGCCGGGTGCTGCTCGTTGCGGACCAGCTGAATGAGGAGCGGTGATGTGCACCACTTCTCTGTCAGATAACATTACATTGCAGGGTGTAATAGGTAATGGATGAAAAATCCTATGTACAGCAGTACAACAGTACTGCTGTACATAGGACAAAGAAGTGTCCCCCCCTAGTAGTCATGTGCCCTTGGGTGACTAAGTATTAAAGTTAAAAAAAAGTTTAAAAAAATATTAAAAGCTTAAATCACCCTTTTGTCATTTGACAAAAAATAAAATAAAAAGTTACACATATTTGGTATTACCATGTCCGTAAAAGTCCGATTTATTAAACTATAAGATAATTTATCCTGTACGGCGAACATCATAGAAGAAAAAAAATTCCAAATGCCAAACTTGTGGGTTTTTTAGCATTTAATATCCCCGAAAAATTGGAATAAAAAGTGATCAAAAAGTCACATGTATCCTATCCCCCCAAAAAACTACACTTCAGCCCACACTTTTGCTTAATATTTTTACCCTATTTCCTCCCTCTAAAACCTAGGTGCGTCTATGGCTATGTTCACATGGCTTATTTTTGGTATTGCGTGAATTACGGGTGAAATCCGTCCCTGTCATTACGGTGATCCACAGTTCTCATAGAGAACTATGGATTCCGTCTCCTCTCCCCGCTCGCCGTATTTCGCTAAATACGGCGGGTGGGGAGAAAGTGACATGTCAATTATTCATGGCGGGATACGCGCCGTGGATAATGAAAGTCTATGGGGCCGGCGACCTGCCGGCCCCACCGCAGCGCGCCCGTACACACGGCATAATTGCGGGCGAAATCCGTCCAGCAATTACGCCGTGTGAACATAGCCTTATAGTCCGGTGCGTCTTATAGTCCGAAAAATACGGTAACCTGTTAAGTCAATAAGGTCCACCGATTTTCCTTTGGATCCCTTCAAAACATATCTATAACAGCATCATGGTTTTAATTTTAAACATATACCAGGACACTAGAGTGAATAGAGCCTTAATCTGTATTCTTCACTTTAAAAAAAAATTCTAAAACATCTGCTTACTTACCAGCAATAGAGACCCTTACAAAAATTATATCCTGGCTCAAGAGTAGTTCTTGAAGATTGTTCTAATGCCACATCAAAGAACCTTTGTGTTTCCGTAAGTTTTCCACTTCTTTTTAGCAGATCAATGAATTTACTCAGTACTGTAAAATTATCTAGAATAGACAAGTATATAAGGATGGTGTTAAACAAATCATATTCAAAGACATCACACCAGAGGCGTAACTTGAAGCTCCTGGGCCCCAATGCAAAAAGTGGACTTGGGCCCCAGAGCTACCATGTGTTATGTATAATCTGCTTATGTGGCAGGAGGGCTTTTGGGTCCCCTCAGGCTGCAGGGCCCGGTAGCGACTGCTACCTCTGCACCCTCTATAGCTACGCCCCTGCATCACACAGAAAACACAAGAAGCTCAAAGTGTATGGCTATGGCACTAAACATAATATTTGCAAAGTTAGTTAAAAATATTTATCTTCTATGTTTTAAAGCACAAATCGAATTATAACTCAAATCTCTATAAACAGTACAAGAAAAAACAAGACACTTTGTAATATATCTTATAAAAAATGTTTCCTTCTCCTTTAATCACCCTCCTTTCCATACCCCTTTCTGTTTTCTTATCTGCCTACTCTGTCATAAATCAATACAAAATGTGGCCACTGGGGGTAAATGTAATGCCATAAATAAAATACACCAGAATTTCCAGATATAAATTAATGTGCTGCAGTATAAATATCTATACATATATAAACATGCTACAAACATATACATACATATATAGAACAATGAATTGAGTGTATGAAAAAATATTTAAATAAATAATTGCAATACACACCAGTAAAAGGGAATGCAGCAATCTACAGCAGCATTAAATACATCCAGAAAAGTGACATGGTACAAATAAAAAAATATTTTTAAATATGGCAATTCATTACCACCCAGAAAAACACAAGCACCTAGCGGCAGGTTTTCGCAAATCCTTTTGTAAATGAATTGTAATGCAATTTATTATTTATTCATAATCTCACTTCATTGTTCTATATATGTATGTACGTATATGTTTATTGCATGTGTATATATGTATAGATATTTATACTGCAGCACATTAATTTATATCTGGAAAATCTCATGTCTATATTTATGGTACTACATTTATCCCCAGTGGCCACATTTTGTATTGCTGCCTCACTGATATTGTTTCCTGACGTTGTACTAAAAAAAGAATATTATATATATTATATATAATATATATATATATATATATATATATATATTATATATATATATATATATATATATATATAAAAACATAAATAAACTTTTCTTATGTTGTGGTGTTTATGGGTTTATGGGATCTCATATTGGATTTATTACAGATTGGAATATGAAGACTCTTTGCCGAAATGTATGAACGGGGCTGCACCGTTCATTTTTCAGCCTGCAAACTAGCGCAGCTCTATTCGCTATATTTTCAGTCATTCCCTGTTGTTTATAGCTCTTTTTGCTGGTGGTGTACTACTGATATTGGAGTGTGTATATATGTACCACAGCCATGTCAGTGTACACCTGGATTTACACTGTTTTTGAGAAAATTATTTTTTTGTGCAGAACTATACGTTGCATTTGGCAAGTATTGCTTTTAACTTATACTGGGAGGAGTGGATGCTCCATTTTTGGTTTTCTGCACCCCGCCCATCTCCACAGGTTACTAGATCAGTGCGATCTGCTTATATAGCTGGTGCCTTTTTTCTCTCTGGATTATAGAAGTCTGATGACTCAATGAGAGGTCTGAACTGGACCCAAGTGAGAGGTAGGAACAGTATAGGACCATCTGTACTGAGGTCCCGTTGATAGTCGGCGGATGGCTTAAACATATTTTGATCAAAACGTGTGAACTAAGAACCTCAAAGTTTTTTGCACTCCAATATTAGGCGCATTACAAAGCGCCCGCGGCCTAGTTGCCTATAGTAACCAATCAAAATGTAGTTCTGATTGGATGCTGTGGGCAACAAGGCCAATTTCTTTTATTTCACAGTGTTGATATTTGTCCTTATCACCATGGAAATAATTAGCTTTCATTTACCTTTTCCAGCATTTAAAGCTAACCTGTCTTGTGGTTTATACTGCCCTATCTAACAGCGGGATATAATAGAGTGAGAGAGGCTGAGCCCATATAGATATATATAATTTGAAGTAGAATTTCTGAGAAAAAAAGCAGAGAAAATTCTACTAGGCTTCCATACAAGGCAGTGAAAGTCCTGCTTATCCGGCCCACATGCAGTGATTGTACACAGACTGATACAAGGAAAGGTGTCAGAGCAAACTGTCAATCACTGTATGTGGGTGGGGATAAGCAGGAGTTTCAGTCTCAATTTTAAAGACCTTTACTGCTTTTCACTCAGAAATCCTGCCTCAAATTATATAAACCTATATGTCATGGCATCCAGCTTCTATCACATCCTCCGCTCAGATAGAGTTGCATAAACCATTTTATGGGTTCCCTTTAATTCTTCATTTAAGGGGTTTTCTCACTAGGCAGCTTCACTGACTCACAGCAGCTTTCCAGTCACTTGGTCTCCTCAAGCTGTAGTGGTTGTTCAGCAGTGATTATCATTTTCATCTTCTTTGCCATAGTGCAGGAGATTGTTATCTCTTCAACACAAGGTACATGTGCTGTAAGGACTGAATACAATGGCTTTATCTATAAACTGGAGTTAATCTTGTTATAGTTAATAAGCTTTTCTCCTCAGTCCCTCCATGCTCTGCTCTCAGCTAATCAGATAACACAGTTCTGTTCTGGTATACAGGTTACCAGTCTGCCCACTAGAGCACATAAAGGGCGACATGCATGAAATTTGGCGTGTGAACGCCAAATTTCATGCGCATAAAAGCATAGAATGCGCCTAATTTATTAATCCGCTCTACAGCGGGTCATAAATCAGGTGCATTTTAGCACTAGGGTGACATTTCTGGCTCAGGTAAACCACTCTGGAAGTGGTATACCTGTTCCAGCAGTAATGCGCCCAGAAATGCTGTAGCGAAGCTATAAATATGTAGCTTTGGTACGGTTCTAGTGCGCCTCATCTCCCGGAGAGTCATGCGGGAGATTTAAAAATGTATGAACGGGGTTGCGATAGATATCGGGCTGAAAAGAATGCAGATATCTGGCACAGCCCGTTCATACATGTCCCCCAAAATGTCTCTTATCTCATGACTAAAGTCAAATCTATTGTATTTACAAAAAGTCTTCATTTAATGTTCCCTTCATGTTGAAAGCTAATCCTTGTAGTGAAAAAACCCCTTTACGCATTAATGAAATTCAATATTCCTGGCAAACATCAATAATAATGTACAATCCCTCAAAAAAAAAAAACTTTTGTAGAAAAACTCACCTGGTGTTTTTTCAAGAACCTGGTGAAAATATTTTATTGCTTTCTCATACTCCTGTTTCTGAAACATGATGTCTGCCATTACCTACCAGACAATAAAAAATTCAAATACAAAGACACTTATAAGTGAAACTACCATTCTCAGAGAAAACTATAAGGAAATCTCAGAGTAGAAAACATCTCACAACCTTTTAAAATGTGCAGCAATTTACCAGACGTTAATAATCCCTTGGGGTATTTTCACACAGCTGATTTTTGGGGCACATTTTGCGACGTACTGCACTTAAAGGGGTTTTAGCGTTACAAAGATCATGTCTCAGATTATGGGGACAGTAAAAATAAGCACTTTTGTCATTGGGTTGCATTACCTCTGTCACTTGGTTTAGCAGATATGAGCTTCTATGTAAATCTGTGTTCTATTTCTGCTGTTGCTGGTCGGAACGCCCCCTGGACGTTTCCCTAGACACGCCCCCTGCACTGTGATTGGCTGGCTGACATTTCATTCAGCCTGTTGGGATATACCCCTAGACAGGAAACGCCACGGCCACGCCTCCTGCGCTGTGATTGGCTGCCTGCACACTGTTTACTCCCCTCTGAGCCGTTAAAATCCAGAGTGAAACCAAGGTCTGCTGGCCGCAGGCTCATCTCCCAGCTCTAGGTCAATGATCTGGGCAATTACTGCCTGTTTAAAGGGCTTTTGCCAAGAGGTTGATTCACCTCCTCACAGGTCCAGTTCTTAAGCTGCTACTTTGAAAAGAGGGCGTTCTGTTCCTCAGATCGAATGCAAGCCCTGCCTCTTTATGACGTCATCATATGTAGTGTATAACCTAAGGATTCAACACAGTGTTTGTACAAGCTGTATGTGTAGTGCAGTACTTAGCTGTTCCGCTCTGCAAGAGAGAGGTTAGGAGTTCAAGCCCCATCAGTAGTTGTTTGTTTGTTTTTTTCTTTTATAAATTGTACACATATGTAAGATATGAAAATATATATGTAGATATCTATAATTTTATTCATATACACACACAAAGCTCCCCTATATAGTGTCCTATCCTCGCAGTCACACCAAGCACTTCCAACATATATGATACAATGCATATACTCTATGGGATGAGACATGATATAGGGGAGTTATGTATGTGTATATATATCATTATAGAGATTAACATATATATTTTAGGTCTCTCTACATATGTGCAGAATTTAGGGGGAAAAAAAATATATACTCTGTGAGGGACTAGAACTCCAAACCCCTTCATTGTAAAAGCAATGCTCTACCGCTGCACCACTAGCCCAAGTTAGATATAAGCTGAGCAGTATCTTCTCTCAAAGCTGATTGCTTCTCCCCCCATTGTTTTCACTCACATGTCACTGACAGCAAGCAGAGATCTTTACTTGAAGCTGACATTTGTCCTTGTAGTTAAGTAAAGATCTCTGCCTGTTGTCAGTACAATTTGGGTGAACACCACTAGAACAGAAGTTAAAGCTGCTAGCTTTCAGTGTCATTTGTGTGTAAACTATGACATATAACAGGGGCTTGTGGAGCTTCAAGGCTGCAGTCATAAGCATGCAGGAGCTACAGAGCTGTTATATCCAGACAACCTTCTGCATCCCCTGCTTCAAACAAAATGATGATGTCACAGTTCTTCAGTGAGGGGAGACACGCCTCGTGGGAGGGGAGACACGCCTGCTGAGAGGAAGAATACGCCCCTGGATTTCAAACTCAATCTGAGAAAATTAGCTGAACAGCACGAACAGCTCAAACGATAAAACTCCTTTAATGCGCAGGGAAATGCGCCCCATTATTACAGTAATCCATAGCTCTCATAAAGAACTATTTATAACGCCTCCGCTCCCGCTCATACAATACGATTGTATTGTACGCGCAGGGAGATAAGTGACATGTCACGAGTAATGCATGTCAATGGGGCTGGCGGGCTACCGCCCATCCTGTGCCGCGGGAGTACGCACGTATTAGCGCGAGCTCTCGAAACACATGATGTATTGCGGCGCGTACTGTACACGGCGTAGTACATCGTGTGAACATACCCTTAGAACACTTGATATCTCTATTACTTTAGAAGAAAATCAGTACAGACATCAGCAAAGAAGACACAAGGTTTATATGCGGTACTTCTATATTGTACTTTAGCAATCTGCTACAACCCCTGGAAAAAACAATAGAATCACAATACTTTGGGGCTGTTCACGCTGCATTATTTTCTTTGTCTGCGGTATCCTTTGTGATACTGTGAAAAAAGGCACTCTGGCAGATCCCCCGACAGAGCTGCGGCAGGCCCTTGGAATTCAACAAAGCAACCGTAGTCTCATGTAGACTACATTTGCTCAATTTGCCAAACGTACACTCTTTCTGCAGGACACAAAAGTGTGATCTACAACATGACATAAGGCATATACAGCCAGTAAACAGAGCAAACGTAGTCCAAAAAAGACTATGGGCGATATGTGCCATTAGGGCTGCACCATTTTTTTGGTGTATTTTGCACCAAAAAACTGTTGACGTCGTATTCTCTATATAAATGAACTGTTGTACACCAAAACTAGGGGCATTTTATGCCAGGCAGGACACTTTTGAATGCGCCTAGAGTAGACACATCAAATATGCTAGCAATGATATGCTATGTGCCTTTTTTTTGGTATACGCCTAAATTAGGCGCATTAAATAAGCTATACAAGATATATCACACACCAGATTTTTGACAGGTTTATTTATTCAGGTGCATTATACACTCATTTATACACTCTATCCCTCTACCTGATCTCTCTATCAGTGTCAATGGCTACACTCTCTCACCAGCACCACAGGTCCGCTGCCTTGGGATAACCTTTGACTCCAATCTGTCCTTCAAACCACACATCCAAACCCTCACCTCTGCCTGTCACCTCCACCTAAAAAATATTTCCCGAATCCGCTCATTTCTTAACTCTGAAAGCACAAAAATGCTGGACCACGCCCTCGTCATCTCTCGCCTCGACTACTGCAACATCCTTCTCTGTGGCTCTCCCAGCTAGCACCCGTGCTCCCCTCCAAACCATCCTTAACTCTGCTGCCCGTCTGATTCACCTCTCTCCTCACTACTCCCGTGCCTCTCCCCTCTGCCGATCCCTTCACTGGCTACCCATTGCCCAGCGAATCCAGTTCAAGCTAGCAACTTTGACCTACAAGGCTCTCCACAACCTCGCCCCTTCATATATCTCTGCCTTAACCTCTAAATACCTCCCCTCACGCAACCTCCGCTCCTCACAGGACCTTCTTCTCTGCTCTCCTCTTATCACCATCCTCACATAAACCGTCTCCAAGACTTCTCTCGTGCTTCCCCCCACACTTTGGAACTCACTGCCCCAACACCTCAGACTCTCCCCTCTCTTCACCGGCTTCAAATGTAACCTGAAAACCCATCTCTTCATGATTGCTTTTAACCAACATTAACCGTGTTTGCTCTGCTCCGCCCCACAAACATGTCTGCCCCTCACCTTCTGTCTCTTCACCCCTTCCCTGTAGATTGTAAGCCCTCGCGGGCAGGGACTCTCTCCCTCTGTACCAGTTGTTAGTCACTTATTGTCACTTTGTAATTGTTTGACCAATGTTATTTATGTACCCGCCTGAAATGTACAGCGCCCTGGAATCAAGGGCGCTCCAAAATAAATGATAATAATAATAATTTAATGCGACTTAAAGCTGGCATGGAAGCGCCTCTTTTCTGAAATGTCGCCCTATGTCCACACTTTTCATTTCTATCGGCTTGCTGCAGCACCAATTTTTTTACAGCATCCCAACGAATATCACAGATGGAGAGCAGAAGGAAGTGTGAATACACCCTTAGAAGATGGTCACTCGTTTTTTTACTTCATAAAAAAATCACAAATATAACACAAATTAATGTTTAACAGCTGCATTTTCTGTCTTCATGAAACATACATGTTTAAGGAAATTTAACTTAAAGCAAACTTGTCAGGTGGTTTATGGGGCACCATAAACCATGTGACAGGTTCGCTTATGTCTTCCCAAATCAAGTAGAGAAAAAAACTATGCAATCAATTAATGTTGAGGAACAAATTATAGTTTATAATTATAGAGTAATCAATGATGGTGTGTATGACACCTGAATTCTTTGAGGCATGGACTTTATTAATGTTAAGCAATATTCTACAGATCAGCATTGCAGGATAGTGACTTGTCATGGAGAATGTATGGTTGTAATTAAAGGGGTTGTCTCACTACAAGAATTGCTTTTTATGTTAAAGATCTTGTAAAAACAAGTCACTTTACAATATGTGTCCATTAACAGAGTCCTACCTATTCCTAGATATCCCCTCTTGTATGGGCTGCATCAGCTCCTCAAGTCGCTATAGCTACAGACCTGTTTGATCTCTCCTGATAGGCTGCCAGCACTGGTCGCTATAGCTACAGACCTGGCTTCTACTGCAGCCTAGAAGAAGCCAGTTAACACGCCCCTGAATTCAAAGTGAAACCAAAAAAATAGGACTGAGGTAAGATGAATCAATGTATTGAGACAACCCCTTTAAACAAATTAGTCCATGTCATGAGTTGATATGCTTTTTCCTGACGAAAACCTTTAAAAGGTAACTATCATTTTTAAGAACTTTGGACATAGTCTAAAGATAAGTCAGAAGTTTTAATCAGTCGGGATCTTGGTGCTGTGACTTCTGTGGATCATTGAAACAATAGGGTAACAGTGCCTAGCTGAGCGTTGTGCCCCTTTATTTCTAAATCATAGAGAGTCTAAAAGAAATGTAACACCTCTATAATAAAACTAAGAGCAGATAACCCAGAATAACACTATTAACAATATGTAATGGTAAGTTTACCTTCTCCACCCTTCACTCCCTAGCACAATGACTGCTTCAGATATCACAGAGCATGGTTGTACTCTGTGGAAGTTTAACTCTTTTTTTAAGGTGACTTAGAACCAACTGGCTTATTAAAATTTGTTACTTGGATTTTTTTTAATTAGGAGCAAATGCCATTTAAGCTAACATCAAAGTTTATATTAAAGATACCATGGACTGGATGACTTTAAAGAGAACCTGTCACATAGGTTGTGCCCCCTTGCTGAGGACAGCACAAGTCAGTGTCAGACCTGCTGTTCCCATCGCTGTGTCCCTTATTCTGTAAGATGCTGTAGTTTTAGAGCATTTACCCCTCAAATCTTATTCATGAGCAGGTGTTAGCCCCGCCCACCAAAGGTAGCCCCCCCCCCATGAAAAGTTATTCAACCA
>JAODAL010012771.1:0-94052 GCA_025379985.1 Phyllomedusa bahiana
GGGAAGCCTAAACCCGGCAAGGAAACTGACCTCTGTGATCTCACCCGGATCCCTCGCCGGATTATGTTCACATGATGGAATTTAGAAGTGTAAATTTACGGTACAGAGTCCATCTGAGTAGAGGCGGATTTGGAAGAGTATTTTCCCCAGTTTTTTTTTTTTCATATTCTGAGGTGTTTACGTATCGCAGATCTGCTCCCCCATTGTTTCCATGGAGACTTCACTCATGGAAACACCTCCGGAATTGACGGCGCACTTAAACTTACGTGCGTGAAATTGTCGCAAATACGTTTGTAAAGTCCGCATTGTGAATGACGTTGTGTATTTCACATTGGAATCAATGAGAGCTGCATAGGACATTGAGGCTTATATTAGGCACCAAATGTGCCCCAAAATAAGTGTGACCACACCCTAAGGACTCATCTGCTTTATTCAAAATGGTCACAGTTTTCTGGATCTCTGTTTGCTGTCAGATTTAGCAAGAAAAAAACTTTGATTTTTTTTAGTTCACATTTTTTTGATCAAAAAATCTTTCATCTTTTTTACAACGGATCTAAACGTTGTTTTTGGCATAATTCTTTTAACCTATATAGGGAGGGGGGGATGCCTCCATTTGGTCTCTTGCCCCCACCCCCTCCACGGGCTTTTTAAACATGCAGTTGCTTAAAGGTTGTGCTTTTTTTATTTTTCTCTCTGGATTATGGGGGGTGGGGTTTTGACCCAAAAAAATTTAATTTGTCTTGTGAGGCTAAAGATAGATGGACCCCCCCTTGAGTCGCTTGTAAGCAGGGGGGGGCAAAAGCTTTTTGATCAAAACAGGAACAAAGAATCTCAAAGTTTTTTTTTCTTGTATTATAGATGGCAGAAATGCTTCTGTAGAGGTTTCCATGTCTTGTATAGCACATGCAGGCCTGAATCACATAGTTGAGTTTTGGGGAAACCAGGGGGTTTCCCCAAAATCCGCCCCCCCCAACAGGGCATGTTTTCGGATATCCCCAAAAATGCACTGACAATAATTTTAAATCCCTGTGCGCATAATTAATCACTTGTGCACTGCTAAGGGAAAACCAGAACAACCTGTTTGGGGGGCGTGAGGACTGAGTTTTGGGGAAACCCCCGGGCAAAAAAAACAATGTAGCGAGTATCCACCGGGAGGACCCCATCCATCTGATTAGCGATGTGCAGCTGCTGTATGTAGGAATGCAGTCACAAGTGTTCTGACATATACCATGGTGTAGCCACAGAGCTGTATAGAACAACTGCGGTCGTCTGTTTTATCGCAAAAAAATTTTTTTATGTTCGCTGATTTAGGGCCCCTACTGCGCCACAGTATATGTTGGAATACTCTTTTTGGGGGTAACAGGGTGTAAACCAAAAAAACGATGTGAATGGAGCATTGAAGGGGTTGTCTCACTACACTTTTGAATTCCGGGGCATGTTTACTGGCTTCTGCTGGCCTGCAGTGATGAGCTGCTGATGATGCCAGTTCTGTAGCTATAGCGACAAGCTCTGGCAGCCTATCAGGAGAGAGAGCACAGGGGCTGTAGCTATAGCGCCTGAGGACGATGCAGCCCTACAAGGGGGGATACTGGAAAAGGTGGGACACTGTTAATGGACACATATTGAAAAGTGACTTGTTTTTGCAAGACTTAACATAAAAAGCAAAATTGTTTGAGAAACCCCCTTTAAAGAGGTTGTCTCACTACTTTGATTTATCTTACCTAGTCCTGTTTTCTTGGTTTCATTTTGATTCAGGGGCGTGTTTACTGGCTTTACTAGGCTGCAGTAGAAGCCGGGTCTGTAGCTATAAAACCATGCTGGCGCCTTCAGAGAGAGAAAAACAGGTCTGTAGCATAACGCCCTGAGGAGCATGAGCCCATACAGGAAGGAAAATTTTAAGGAAAGGTAGGACAATAATGGACATATATTGAAAAGTGACTTTTTTTTGCAAATCTTTAAGATAAAAAAAACAATCCATGTAGGGGGAAAACCCCCTTTAAAGCCCCTTTGGGGGTCTTGGGGGGCTTTTTTTTTTCTTTTCTGGAAACTAAAAGCACCCTAAATAAAGCATGAGGGGAAAGCGGGGTTTGGTATTAAGGCTGTGAAATAGCGCATTGGGTCTTTGCAGAATATTTTTTTATTATTCACTGATTGCGCAGAAGCTGGGGAACTTGTTCTGTTGCAAGTGGATAGGCCAAGGATGTCCTGGTCATTTTTTGGGTTTTTTTAATTGTTTTTAACCCCCTAAGGGTTTGCGACAGGGAAAAAACCGTTGGTTCTGTCCGCGGTTTAGCGATTTATTGCCCCCCCCAACCACTACATCTTCATGTTCTGCCCAAAACCAATTTGAACGGGCACACTACTAGGATAGCATTACCAACCCGTGACCTTTGGGAAAGAAAAAAACAACTCCCACATCCATGGCTGCCTTCTCATGAGAAGACAGAAGAACAGCAGCCAAGTCTTGGCCGGCCATCATGGTGGAACACTAAGGGCATGTTCGCACGGCTGATTCTGGGACGGATTCTGTGCTCCAATATGGCTGAAATCCGTCCCAGTCATTACGGTAATCCACAGTTCTCATAGAGAACTATGGATTCCGTCTCCCCTCGCCAAGCGGGGAGAAAGTGAGATACACATTATCCTGGTGGGATATGTGCCGTGGATAATGAATGTCTATGGGGCCTGCGAGCTGCGGCTCCGCCCCCCGCTGCACGGCACATGCCATAATTGCGGGGCGAAAGCCTTCCAGCAATTGCGGCATGAATAAGCCGTGTGAACTTAGCCTATGGGGCCGTTTACACGGCATAGGACAAATACCGGCCGGTATTTGTCCTGTTTTGCGGCCGTCTCTCCCCCCCCCCTCCTCCCATAGAGAAGCACATCTTCCGTCTGGAAACCGGATGGAAGATGGTGCATGTTCTATATTTTACCGCCGCCGACAAAACCGCCGGGCGGAAAACCCGTGCAGTGGGGACTGCTACACGGGTTTTCCATAGAGCACAATTGTGCTCATTTTCGGCCTGTTTTTCAGGCGGTCTGAAAAACCGCAAACCGGCCGAAAAACCGCAAACCGGCTGAAAAACCGGCTGAAAGCCCGTGCTGTGGGGACATGGCCTAAGGCTATCTAGGTTATTTTTTCTTAAACGCATTGAGGCTACTGTTCTCCTGATATAAAAAAATAAATTTCTCCTCAACTCCCAGCACTGCTGATGTCCTGTAGTTCAGTTAACTTCTGGAAGCTGTGATTGGCTGGAGGACTGCTGCGGCCCCCCGAATGGCTGGAGGACTGCTGCGGCCCCCCGAATGGCTGGAGGACTGCTGCGCCCCCCCGAATGGCTGGAGGACTGCTGCGGCCCCCCCCGAATGGCTGGAGGACTGCTGCGGCCCCCCCCGAATGGCTGGAGGACTGCTGCGGCCCCCCCCGAATGGCTGGAGGACTGCTGCGGCCTCCCCCGAATGGCTGGAGGACTGCTGCGGCCTCCCCCGAATGGCTGGAGGACTGCTGCGGCCTCCCCCGAATGGCTGGAGGACTGCTGCGGCCTCCCCCGAATGGCTGGAGGACTGCTGCGGCCTCCCCCGAATGGCTGGAGGACTGCTGCGGCCTCCCCCGAATGGCTGGAGGACTGCTGCGGCCTCCCCGAATGCTGGAGGACTGCTGCGGCCTCCCCCGAATGGCTGGAGGACTGCTGCGGCCTCCCCCGAATGGCTGGAGGACTGCTGCGGCCTCCCCGAATGGCTGGAGGACTGCTGCGGCCTCCCCCCGAATGGCTGGAGGACTGCTGCGGCCTCCCCCCGAATGGCTGGAGGACTGCTGCGGCTCCCCCCGAAATGGCTGGTGGACTGCTGCGGCCTCCCCCCGAATGGCAGGAGGACTGATTCGGCCTCCCCCCGAATGGCTGGAGGACTGCTGCGGCCTCCCCCGAATGGCTGAGAGACTGCTGCGGCCTCCCCCGAATGGCTGGAGGACTGCTGCGGCCTCCCCCCGAATGGCTGGAGGACTGCTGCGGCCTCCCCCCGAATGGCTGGAGGACTGCTGCGGCCTCCCCCCGAAGTGCTGGAGGACTGCTGCGGCCTCCCCCCGAATGGCTGGAGGACTGCTGCGGCCTCCCCCCGAATGGCTGGAGGACTGCTGCGGCCTCCCCCCGAATGGCTGGAGGACTGCTGCGGCCTCCCCCCGAATGGCTGGAGGACTGCTGCGGCCTCCCCCCGAATGGCTGGAGGACTGCTGCGGCCTCCCCCCGAATGGCTGGAGGACTGCTGCGGCCTCCCCCCGAATGGCTGGAGGACTGCTGCGGCCTCCCCCGAATGGCTGGAGGGACTGCTGCGGCCTCCCCCCGAATGGCTGGGAGGACTGCTGCGGCCTCCCCCCGAATGGCTGGAGGACTGCTGCGGCCTCCCCCCGAATGGCTGGAGGACTGCTGCGGCCCCCCCCGAATGGCTGGAGGACTGCTGCGCCTCCCCCCGAATGGCTGGAGGACTGCTGCGGCCTCCCCCGAATGGCTGGAGGACTGCTGCGGCCTCCCCCGAATGGTGGAGGACTGCTGCGGCCCCCCCCAGAATGGCTGGAGGACTGCTGCGGCCCCCCCCCCCGAAATGGTGGAGGACTGCTGCGGCCCCCCCCCCGAATGGCTGGAGGATGCTGGGGGCCCCCCCCCCGAATTGGTGGAGGACTGCTGCGGCCCCCCCCCCCGAATGGCTGGAGGACGGGCTGCGGCCCCCCCCCCCCGAATGGCTGGAGGATGCTGCGGCCCCCCCCCCCCAGAAATGGCTGGAGGACTGCTGCGGCCCCCCCCCCCGAAGGCTGGAGGATTTGCTGCGGCCCCCCCCCCCCGAATGGCTGGAGGACTGCTGCGGCCCCCCCCCCCCGAAGGGGCGGGAGGACTGCTGCGGCCCCCCCCCCCCCCCCGAATGGCTGGAGGACTGCTGCGGCCCCCCCCCCCCGCAAATGGCTGGAGGACTGCTGCGGCCCCCCACCCCCGAATGGCTGGAGGACTGCTGCGGCCCCCCCCCCGAATGGCTGGAGGACTGCTGCGGCCCCCCCCCCCGAATGGCTGGAGGACTGCTGCGGGCCCCCCCCCCCCCGAATGGCTGGAGGACTGCTGCGGCCCCCCCCCCCCCGAATGGCTGGGGGGACTGCTGCGGCCCCCCCCCCCCGAATGGCTGGAGGACTGCTGCGGCCCCCCCCCCCCGAATGGTGGAGACTGCTGCGGCCCCCCCCCCCCCGAATGGCTGGAGGACTGCTGCGGCCCCCCCCCCAATGGTGGAGGACTGCTGCGGGCCCCCCCCCCCCCCCCTCCCCCCCCCCCCCCCCGAAGGGCTGAGGACTGCTGCGGCCCCCCCCCCCCCCCCCGAAGGCTGGAGGCTTGCTGCGGCCCCCCCCCCCCGAATGTGCTGGAGGACTGGCTTGCGGCCCCCCCCCCCCCGAATGGCTGGAGGACTGCTGCGGCCCCCCCCCCCCCCCCGAAGGCTGGAGGACTGCTGCGGCCCCCCCCCCCCCGAATGGCTGGAGGACTGCTGCGGCCCCCCCCCCCCCGAATGGCTGGAGGATGCTGCGGCCCCCCCCCCCCGAATGCTGTAGACGCTGCGGCCCCCCCCCCCCGAATGCTGAGGTGCTGGGGCCCCCCCCCCCCGAATGGCTGGAGGACTGCTGCGGCCCCCCCCCCCGAATGGCTGGGGGGACTGCTGCGGCCCCCCCCCCCCGAATGGCTGGAGGACCGCTGCGGCCCCCGAATGGCTGCAGTAGTCACATGTTATTGCTGATGTCACCTCTCGGAGTCATTCACATCTGGACAGTGAAGCCAACAGAACAGCGGGGGGAGGTGGTGATCGGTGGAAGCACTGAAAGACCTCGTATACAAAGCATTTTCGAAACTGCCGGCTTATTGAACATGTGCTATGATCCGCCGTATTACTCCAGATTCTAGTACAGCTTAATAGTAAAGGGCCATCTAAAACCTGAAAGCTGCACAAAAAACTGCGGTACGGCGATTGTAAAATACCGTCTGGTTTCTGACTGCATTTTACAGTTGCCGTGTAGACATAAATATATTTAATAAAAAAACAATGGACAAGCCCTTTAACTGTACAGTGCTGGGATCCCAGTCCATGTCAGATAGTGGAGGTGGATGTGCTGCAGTTCTTGTGACTGGTTTCTCTCATAAGATGAACATCTCAGACGTGTAACCTGAACAGAGGAGCAGTTCCAGCTGGATGATGGTGTGTACAGCCTGATCTCCATGGTGCTGGGATATCTTGCCCCCTCTGTGGAGGATATCTTGCCCCCTCTGTGGAGGATATCTTGCCCCCTCTGTGGAGGATATCTTGCCCCCTCTGTGGAGGATATCTTGCCCCCCTCTGTGGAGGATATCTTGCCCCCCTCTGTGGAGGATATCTTGCCCCCCTCTGTGGAGGATATCTTGCCCCCTCTGTGGAGGACCAGAGATTGCACCAGTAATGTGTGTCTGCGGTGATGAGAGCTTCACACTTTATCTTGGTGATCTGCACTGACAGATACAATGGACAAAATTATTATTTTTTCGGGAGAGTAGTTCTGATTGAAGTGAACATTGGATCACACACCGTTAGCTTACATGGGCAAATCTTCATTTTATCGGATCCCACTTTCCTTTGCTGTATATGTAGAGGCTGCTTTGTATAAATCCTATTGTGCGTCCTTCGACTCTGGGTATGGGCTGCAGCATCAGGTGCTGAATGGAGATCTGCCTTTTTATTCTTAGTATCTGCTGGGATTTTGGAGGTTGGACCCATACCGACCATGATAGTATGACATCCTAACTATGTTCATTTTATGTACCTATATACAGAAATAAGTGTGATCTATTAAAATATACCGTATATTCTGCACAGTGAATGTTTAAAATAATTTAAAAAAAAAATACAAAATTATACTTTTTTGGGTCACACCTTCCAGAAAACAATAAAATGAAAAAGGATGTATACATCCTACAGCTCTTCCAACAGAAGGCTTTTTTGATGCTGTTCTGGCCAGGGCTGTGGAGTCGGTGGCTATTTTGCAGGAGTCGGAGTCGTCATAGAAAGGTGGTAAACAGCCGGATGTAACCATTTTACTACAGTAAAGTTATCACTTAAACATGCGTATGAGGGAGTGGGAGGTTTGGGAAAATTGAGGAGTCGGGGCTTTGGCTTGCCGACGCCACAGCCCTGGTTCTGGCCTGGAAATGCTCTGAAAACTGCTACAAAATCAGCTGTTTGCACATTCCCTGATTGTGCTGATCTGCATAATAAAGTTAGAGATGTTCCCATCATAAAGTTTGATCGCATATCGCTAAGATATCCAAAGCTTCAGAAAAAGGTGAGCCAGTCTCTTTCTATATTCTATGTCGCTAGGACATGCCATCAGCCTGGTAGGTGCACGTCCCACCTCTTGGACCCATACTTGCCCATGGAACGGGCCCCCGAGTGTTATGGCTCAGAATGGAGAGTGGGTTGCACCTGTACATGACTCCATTTTATTCTATGGGAAAGGACAGAGCACTCGAGTGGCTCCGAGACTCTAGGTACTAATTATTCCATTAATGGTTGATCATGAAATTACTGTGCTCTATGATGTAAGTTGATTTTGAGGTTACAGTAGGTGTCAATCTATTGGCACACTAAAACGATACAGGTATTTTAAGTGATTTAAAGCGCACCCCATTGACATACATACGTTTACACTTCCTCAGGTTTTCTAGCAACTTCAGAATCCATTTTGTTCTATGGGAGTTCTGAGTACAGCCAAGCAGTGTGTTTGGCTGTACTCGAAGCTCCCGTAGAGCAGAACTGAGAGACTTGCACAAGTGCAGCTAACTCTCTGTTCTGAGCCCTATCTTTTGGGGGCCCGTTCCTCAGATAGGTGTTGGCCCTGCACCTATCAGACTTTGAAAGCTGTTCTACGGTAGCGATATGCCATCAAACTCGATGGTGAAAACAACCCTTTAATATATTGTTTATACCACATAGTTAAGTGATAAAAATGAAGACCAAAAACTGGCATCAACCATTTTTTTTTCCATATTTGAGCCGACAAATGCTTTTGAGTGGCCCCCCCAATGTATTATATGGACAATTAAATGGTACAGAATCTGAACCCAAAGGTCGACATGAGGACCGTTGTAAAAGAACAATTCAATGGTACAGAATCTCTAGAAGATAACCCATCCTGTAGCTATTTTAATGGAAATCTTTTTATAAAGTTATAGCTTTTGGAAGGCATTAGTATTACACTATGGAATTCCATCATGGACCAAATTTTGCAGGACTTGACAAGAAAATTGTACAGCCAATTGGCAGCCTGCCAATCGGATAGGAAAATTGAAGTGTCATTCTATGCTTCCTCCTTTCTGTCAAGGTGCCAATTAGTTGCCCAAAGTTACTGCGATCGTCGGCCAAATTTGGGTCCAACTGAACCCAAAGGTCAACATGAGTACTATTGTAAAAGAACTTTCAATTTGAGCCAAAATCACTGCATTGGAATTGTGAAGTCAAACTGGCTCACAAAATAAAGTGTATGGTATCAATTCTTGACTGTGACACCCAAGAAGACTTCTCCACGTGCCTGTGGCAACAAGTCATCGTGCTGCTCTAATTTGCAAAGTTTGGAGGTTGGATGTTTAGTTAAAGCGCTGTTACATTTTCAGAAAAAGTTTCGGTCAAGGAGGATCTAAAATAATGAAGGGAGGAACCTTTTTTTTTTTTTTTTTTTTTTTAATAAACTTTCTTCATTACAGCGCCGCCACCAGCAGGGCTGTGGAGTCGGAGTCGGTGCCTGTTTTGCAGGAGTCGGAGTCGTCATAAAAGGGTCCGACTCCCAAAATATATAATAAGTTGGTACAGTTCGATGCAGTGCAAAGAGCAAGAGGAATTGAGTCCAGCCAGTGCTGCTGCTCCCATATCTTCAGCCTTATGACCAGGGCTGTGGAGTCGGCAAGCCGAAGCCCCGACTCCTGACTCCCTCATATATGGCGCATGTTTAAGTGATAACTTTACTGTAGTAAAATGGTAACATCAGGCTGTTTATCACCTTATGATACAATAATCAAGCTGTTTAGGTAGAACAGACACAAGCAAAAAGGTAACAATGTTTTGATTTCCCAAATACTAACTAAATAATAAGAATTAACACTTTGATTTTTAGGAGCAAAATTGTAACTAAGCAGGTGCTAAATACTTTCAAGTCAAATTTATGTATAATATTGGTCAGATGACTGTATATAAAATTACAGTAGCCTCATGTACAAAGCTGTAGTGGATGGTGAGATATGGAGCCTGAAAGTCACAAGTTCAAACCATTGTTACCATTTTGCTTGTCAGTGTAAAATATATTTATTGGATATGACTTTAGGACACACAAATTTTTTTAAATGTGCAAAACACTGCAGGAACATTTGTGGAGTCTCTGAATTTGTTCTGAGAAATAGTATTGCCTCCATCAGATCCTGCATACATGACCTCACATCTGATCTCATTATTTCCAGGCTAGAGAACGGCCTCTCTACACTAACTTGGGTTGGGGGCAAAGTGGTGGCACAGGGGCAACATCTCTAACAGTGTCAGGGTATAAAGGAATTGTCTCAGCCACAGTCAGTTTTGATGAATGGTTGATCTTCTACTTCTTTGAAAGCAGGTGAAAAATGTTGCTGAAATCTGTTTGCCCTGGGAGCAGAATCTTTTCACCTGGGGCAGTGCTTTGCCTGCTCCATGTCATCAATTACACTCCTCTTGTGATGAGGCTGAAGATATGGGAGCAGGAGCACTGGCCGGACCCAATTCCTCTTGCTCTTTGCACTGCATCCAACTAACTGGACCAACTTATTATATATTTTGGGAGATGGTCCATTTTATGATGACTCCGACTCCTGGCAATCTTAAAGCCACCATTAGACTCATCTGTATGGCGCGTGGCACAACACGGAAAGAATAGAACGCACGCTTGCGTTCCAGCAATGAGGTAACAAACGCTACCGGAAGTACCAAGCATCATGCGGCTCAGAAGACGTGCACTAGAATGGAGCATCGTAATATAATGAAATATACAAGAAAACAACCAATCCTGTCACCTCCATAGCGGATATTCTACAAAGATGAGAAACACTAGGGAGTATTCTGCAAATAATGTGTAAATAGCAAAAGTGCAAGAATAGAAGACATAATCTCGCTAAATATGAGCTATTGAAAGTAAAACCGCACCGGTTTAGAAAAATAAAGTAAGCTCCAAACTGAGAAGATGAGAAATTGTAATTTTTTTTTTTTTTACAAATTTTTATTAAGGAACACAATCAAGTTTTACATTACATTCTGCGGTGTGAACACTACAATGTATAGAGGTATACATAAACAACAATATACAAAATAAAGGTGAGCAATCACACACGAGAAGAGAAACTGTAATGTCAAAAAGAGAAAGTAATGGACTTTATTAGATACAAATGGAAGTAAAAATAAAAACACGAACTAAAGAAGCATGAGGAGAACTAATAATTTCAGGAAGAAGAGAATAGGAAAAAGAGAGAGAAAATAATCATTACTAATGAAGCATAACTCTCTCTAGGTGAACACCTTAGAACAGGGTTTACCACTGCACGGTTTTCGTGGGTTTTCAGCCGATTTGCGGTTTTTCAAACCGCCTGAAAAACCGTCCGAAAATTAGCACAATTGTGCTCTATTGAAAACCCGTGCAGAAGTCCCCACTGCAAGAGTTTTCCGTCCGGCAGTTTTTAACCTTCCAAGTTCCCATCTCTCACTGGTTTTACGATTATCTCAATGCCCTAGTGTTAGAACTATGCAGTACTGGATTTATTCCTATGGGTGATAGTTGTAATTTCCTATGAACAATCAAGAAAACGGGTCTAGAGTTTGTGCGTTGTACATCCTATGTAGGAAGAGTTGCAGAGGGTGCAAGTGGTTAGATAAATGATATAATGCGAGTTGCAATTACTGTAATGCTGTATTTGAAATGTAAGAGCACCTGATGAATTGGAAAATGAATGACCTGGAGATAGAAAAGAACAGGATCCACAGGGCTGAGAAACACGTTTGAAAAATCCTCTATGTTGTATTATAACCATGTTCTGTTCAAACTTTTAGAACTAAAAGAATTAGTGGGTATAAGTTTGGCCAAAGTTTTGGATCTTCTGGGTACAATCTGACACCCTTGATCAAGAATGGAATCGAGTATCTCCTCTTCTCTCCAAATTGGAAGATAGTTGAGAATTTTTAACGGCATGAAACTCAGAACTCCTATCGAGTACCATAGTAGGCTTAAATGACTTGTGTTCCCTAAAAGATGGATGGATGGTCTTGTACCGGCTTTCTGAATGCCTCTGATTAAAGTTCATTGTGAATATTGCTTCTGGCTGAAAAGCCCTCCACCAACAGGCCCTCCACCAACAGGCCCTCCACCAACAGGCCCTCCACCAACAGGCCCTCCACCAACAGGCCCTCCACCAACAGGCCCTCCACCAACAGGCCCTCCACCAACAGGCCCTCCACCAACAGGCCCTCCACCAACAGGCCCTCCACCAACAGGCCCTCCACCACCTGCTTCTACACAAGAGTGGGATCATTAGAAAGTTTTGCATAGGATGATTGGCTTATCCATAATGACAACAGTTATCCCCTTATCCGCCACCTTCATTGTAAGGGTATGTTCAAGTATTTGCTGCCGTACATTGTGTGTTCGGGAGCTCGCGCTAATACGTGCGTACACCCGCTCTGCGAAAGCGGGGCTGGGGGGTGGGGGGGGAGAGCAGCCCGCCGGCCCCATTGACATTCATTACTTGCGGCACGTATTCGCTATGAGATCTATGGATTACCAACATTTCGTATTTTAACCCAAATGCGCTGCGAAATTACCCCGGGTGAACATACCCTAATACTGTCATTACTTCTAAGGGTCTGTAACGCCTTATATTGTGTGGAGGATACGTTTTGACGTCTGGATTTGAGGAGGGAACAGTATCACAAAGGAGTTTTATATCTTTTTTTAACCAGAAACTGGAAACAATCCAGCAGTAAAAACCTACATTAGTGACTGTGCATTTTTTACATCTGGATCAAATCGTGCCCCTGCGTTTCCACCCCGACTGTCCTTGTAATATTAGTGTTTTGTGCCTTTGTGGGAGTTTTCCGTTGTTTTTGCTGATAAGCGACTTGTCATTATGGAGTGGCCATGACTATCTAGTAGTGTGCGCTCTTGACGTCTATTGGATTGCAAGTGAAGGAAGAGAAAAAGATCCAAAACTTTCAATTAAGGAAAGCTCGGATCAAACAGTTTAAGGTGTTCAGTGCGCCCTTAGTCAGGATAACATGTTCCTGGTCTAAAAATATCCCACGTTTCACCGCTGAGCGTCCTGGACGGCGCATCTTCTTGCCAGCGTTGTACTTGAAAGTTTAGAGTGTTCACTTTTAAGTCATTGAACAAGTTAATTTGTTTGTGAAACGCTCCATTTTGCTCCGTGTATCGGATGGATTTTCCTGTGCAGTCCACGCGGCCTGGTTTTCATTTCATGTGCCGTCTCTCAGATGTGCGCGAGCACTGGCAGTGAAGCAGTGCACAACTTGGAACGTCCTCTGACGAGCGCCGTCTGTGGGCCGAGCCGAGGGGTTATCTGATGGCAGCAGAAAACGTGCCGTGAACCAGTGATTGCTGCTTTTATTTATAGATGGCGAAATTGCAGGATCAAAGCTGTACAAGCTCGCTGCGTTCTTACCCGCCGCGTGCAATTGAACCGTATTCCTTGTCGGTGTGTGTAAATCTGCGGCCGGTCAGATGGGAGGCAGACTGCCGAGCCGCTCCAAGGTTATCACATATTTACTTTAAAAGCGCACAAACAATAAAGGTTTCCATTCTAAATTGATTGCAATAATGAAGTCTTTAAAATGGTTTCATATTTAGGTTTTCTTCCCTACATTGTGCGGTTTTTCTTCTTGCCCTTTATCTGAGATCAAGATGTCTGAAGCTGATGCGTTTCCTTCTGACTTTCTGCGTAATAAGAAGATATTTGCTGAATTCTCCTTGGCGGCTGCATATCAATTGCCCCATGTGCAGCAGGTGCTTGTAGCAGATCTCCATTGTCTGCTATAGTCACTTCCTGTCCTCCATTGGCTTACTGTTCCCTAGCTCCCACCCCACATAGGTTCTTTCTCATGGTAAAGAGAATGGTGCGGATTTTCTGCAGTGGCAAATCTCTATGAACCATGTTGGTTTGTATCATATTTTTCAGACTTTGATGCACCTAAGGCTGCGTCTTCTACACAGCACTGGTTTTGGTAAGCTTTTAAGCGCATTCAGTATTTTGACTCCGCAAAAAATCCGACTAACTCATCCCCATAGACCTCAATAGAAATTCCAAGCTGCAGTGTACACAGCTTGGATTTTCTGAGGTCGGATTTCGAATCCGAAATTTAGGCAAAAAACGTAAAACATCTTCTATAATCCGCCGAGACACGTTAGATTATAGCGCAATTAAATATGGGCCAGCCAGTAACTGACTGTAAAATCTGCACTAAGTAAGCGCATTTAAGAAACGAAAAGTGATAATAAAATACCGGTCAGATTCTATATTGGAATCAGACAGTATTTTACTTCTGCCATGTACAAGCTTAAGACTTAGGTGGAAGAAAATGTGTGTGTGTTCTTTTGTGTCTGTGTAAATCAAGGTGTGTTTCGTGTCTGTGTGACTGTTGCCGGTGGTCTGTGTGTATGTGGTCTGTGTGCTGTGTGTTTGTAGCGGTGTGTCTGTGTGTCGTGTTTTGTTTTTCAAACTAAAATGTGTGATAGTTGCCGGTCCAAGGTCTCGGCAACTAGTTTGTTCAGAACAGTAAAAAGAAGCGTAAATATCCCCAAAAGCTCCACTCTAAAATAGAACTTTTATTCAATTCTAACATTATCTCAGTACCGCAATAATTAGACTGATCCCTTAAAGGGGTTGTCTCACTACAAGGATTGCTTTTTATGTTAAAGATCTTGCAAAAACAAGTCACTTTGCAATATTTGTGCATTAACAGCATCCTACTTTTTCCTAGATATCCCCTCTTGTATGGGCTGCATCAGCTCCTCAGGTCACTGTAGCTACAGACCTGTTTGATCTCTCCTGATAGGCTGCCAGCATTGGTTGCTATAGCTACAGACCTGACTTCTACTGCAGCCTAGTAGCAGCCAGTAAACATGCCCCTGAATTCAAAATGAAACCAAGAAAACAGGACTTAAGTAAGATGAATCAATGTAGTGAGACAACCCCTTTAAGTTGTAGCTATTCTACGAATGGGGAAGGTATATAGGACTGGGATAGTAACCCTTTTCTGTCCATAACAACCACTCACCCTGATCAGTCCCTTGTGGGGTACCTGCCTTGATACAGGTGACGCCACACACCTACTTTACCCTGATGGATTATCCCCAAATATCTCTCAGATCCATCAATGACCAAGGATATGAGAGAGATCGGTGTGTATATCAGGTACACTGCTGTGAAACATATATAGAGATAGATACCGCAATAACATATTTTCTATCTGTGTCTCTCTCTATCTATCTATCTATCTAATTTATTTATATTAATTTTTATTCATTCATCAGGTCTAAACCTCACATGTAGAGTCCTAGAAAACAAGCCCCAATAAATATTATTATTAAATGTGATAGCGAAGTATCACATTTATATTTCAATCCATGTATGCATCAAATTCAAACCCATCATCTAGGATCACAGGAAAAAAAACAACAAAGTGTTTCTTCCCAGGTCACAGAATCTTCAGTGGGGATACCTGATGGTCATAGGAAATTAAGGTGGAAAAAGATAAAATGGGAGCTGGTGTGCTCTACCACACCCTACTCTTCATTATAGACCATTCATTTCTCACCTTTAGGGTATGTTCACACGGCTTAACTTAATTAAGCCAGGTCTTCGTGAGCCACGCTGATGTACGCGTGGGGGGTGGGACGGCAGCCTGTCTGCCCCAGAGACATGCATTACACCTGGCGCATAAGCACCGTGAATAAATGACATGTCAATGATCTTCCCACGCCTACAATACGATCGGGGAGAGGTGAGGTAATCCATAGTTCTCTGAGAGCTGTGGATTGCTGTAATGATTGGGGCACGTTTTGCTCGTATTAGAGTGCAGTGCGCTCTCAATACATGGCGAAATGCGCCCCAAAATAAGACGTGTGAACATAGCCTTAGGGTATGTTCACGTGACGTAATTTTGGTCCGTACTTTGGCACGCTATTGCTCTTCAATACATCTGGAGTACGGGCCGACATTACTGTAATTCATAGCTATGATTACCTATTCTTTTCCTCAGCGCACAATACGTGCCCGAGGAAAGAGTCCGTTCTCTCCACCGATTACGCGCCGGGATGAATGAGAGGCCTCAGAGGTACGCACTGGCCAGCGTGTCCTTCTAATGCTGCGGGCGTATAACAGTACACACTGCTATACGCCTGCACTAGAACAGTCTTCATATACAATTACCGAGATTTTAGCAGGTACCTATCGCAGTGATGGCATATCCTATTGACATGCTACCAGTGTGTAAGATGAAACATCCCTTTAAATCTGCCACAAATCGGCCCCAGTTGTGGATTTTGTTTTGTATCTGCAGCATCTTGGTAACAAAATTGGCAATAAACCTGCCTCATTTTTGTGGAATCTGCAGTCTTCTTTCACACTGTAATAAGCTGTGGATTTTCTGCGCACAGATCAACAGCAGAAAATCTGCAGCGTGTCTGCTCAATGCACATACATCCCCAGAGCTATAGCGACCTCCAAGTAATGATGCTGCCGGCTGCTTCGTGCCATAGGAAACCACTGTGGTCTCTGAATGCCACATGGCAGCCAGAAGCTGGGTTAAAGTGGTCAACAAGGTTTGGTTTTTATTTAAAAGGGGGAGGGGGTTGGAGTAAAGTGTCATTGCCAGACTTTTTCTAACTGTTGCCATTTTTAGTCAACTTATTCTGCTCCATCAGTTACAATTTTTTTTTTCTCTCCTTAAATTGTAGGCATGTGGTGTAATCGTAGAGTTAATTAAAAGCAAGAAAATGGCTGGAAGAGCCGTGCTGCTCGCTGGACCTCCTGGAACTGGCAAGGTAACTAGGATTTCACCTGCATCCCATTTAGCCGTGGAAAATGTTAGACATGAAAATCAGGACGTTCCCAACAAGTACAGCGGCTGGCAGTGCCCCCGTGTGCTGGAATGTTCCTGCTTTCACCCACATCTAAATGAAGTCCGTATTTAAAGAAGGGATTCAGCACATTCACTGTAAAATGGAAATAGTGGGCTAATTCATAGATGTCAAAGAAAGGCTTTAATCATTTTCTGTTTGACCACTAGGGGGCACCATGCTATTTCCTTTTGGATAGACACAGGCTATTGTTGCCAGAGAGAGACCACATGGTCTATCTATCTAGTCTGCTCAGTTCCTGTATTTTTTTTATCTTGGGATCTTTATCTCTGGCATGTTTAAATAAGACTAATAAGTTAGAATATATATGTGATTAATTAGGAGTATTGGATAACCCAGGAACCCCGAATAATCTGGGTTTAGTTTCCTACAGCACTGGACTCTTTTTAATTAGTATGGGTTTTTGGCTATTAATATGCCTCTTCCAGTGGTCACTAAAGGGCTTAACCCCTTAACGACCGCCCACCGTCTTTTGACGTCGGGCATTTCAGGTCGTTCGTTTGCTGCGACGTCTTTTGACGTAGCTGCAGACATCGGGGTTTGCGGCGCCCGGTGCCGCAGCTGCGCTGGGATCGGGGCTGAACTACACAGCCCCGATCCCAGAGCATGTCCTGCAGGCATCGGGGAGCGGAGGAAACCTCCGCAACCTGATGCTTTAACCCTTTGATTTCGGCGGTGCGTTACCGCAGCGCAATCAAAGGGTTCCCCTGCTCTGTCGGGTGATCGGAACGCCCGGTCACCCGAAATAGCTCAGGGACCGGCTGCACAGTCAGCTCTGGGGACCTAGCGTGGCCCCAGAGTTGTCTGTGTATGAAGCCAGTGATTAGCACGCACTGTGTGCTGTCCTAATCACTGCCTGTGTCAGACTGACACAGATTAGCATGTATTAGCAAATATGAATATGCTAATACATTACTAAGTGTAAAAAAAAAATTTTTTAAAAAGTTAAACAGTTCTCCCTTCAGGGGAGTAAAAAAAAAAAACCCCATAAAGTGTAAAAAAAAAAAAAAAAAAAAAAAAAGAATAAAAATAAATAATAAATAAAAAAAATATTTAATAAAAAATAATTGTACATAAATTACATGCACAAAAGAACCTACACATATTTGGTATCCACACGACTTTAATAACCTGTAGAATTAATCTAACAAGTTATTAAGTGTGAAATGTGAATGTTGTAAAAAAAAAAATACTGCAATTATTTATAAGTGTACTTAAACTATTCCCCCATAAAGTACAACTTGTCTTGAATAAAACAAGGCCTCATACAGCTGCGTCATTGAAAAAATAAAAAAGTTACAACTGTTTAAACGCAAGGAGGCCAAAACTAAAAAAATGTTCTGGTCATTAACTACTTTTCGGGCGTTCGGCTTAAGGGGTTAATTCCTGCTATTACCACCCTTTTTTTTTTTTTTTTTTTGCTGCAGGAATAGGCCAGCATGGGTGTTTCTTGCTTGAAGCAACAAGCTTGGCTGTGTAGCAACAGCTGGGATTGGGGGAACCTCCAGTCCTGGTAGTTTAACCTTAGATACTATGGATAATTTAGCAACTGCTGTATCAAAGAAAAGTTCAATAGGGTGTTAAGAAAAAAAGAAAAATCCACACTTGCCTCTTTTTGTAATCATATAACTTGCACAATTTGTGTCGCTCTATTTGTTCAGGCCAGTTTATAAAGTCGTCCTGCTATTTTTCCCCGCATAGTGAATGCTGTTAAAAAGGAGAAAGTGTATTGCTTTTTTTTTTTTTTTTTTTTAGATCTATGGCCCCCAAAAATAGTATAAAAAGTGCGCGCGGGGGATAGTGGTCAAAAAGTTGTAACTCAAAATTATGCTAATAAAATCTTCAGCTTGTCCCACAGCTCCATTGACAGATAAATGTTGGGGGTTTTGAAATGTGGCAATACTGAAACTTATACGAATTTAATATTTCTGTTTATTGTGTTGCTAAAAAAAAGCCAGAATAAGTTTTTTTTTTTTTTTTTGTTTTTGTTTTTGGGTTCGTCCTGGGTTCCAGAAAACCGAATGGGGGAAGAAAAAAACAAAAAGTTGTATGAACCCCAAAATAGTACTGATTAAAAACTAAAAAAAAAAAAAAACCCTCTTCCCTGCAAAACTTTGCTTGTGGAAAAATAAAAATGTTAAAAGTTTTTGAATGTGGCAATGTTAAGGGGGGGGGGGAGGACCTGTTATTGTCCGAAAAATCTGGTGGTTAAAAAAAAAAAATAAAAAAAAAAAATGTAGGAAAACAAAATGCAAAGTTGTTCTTTGTAAATTTTATCGGCCCTAAGAATAAATCGTCTTGTTGTTTGTGTCATACGGTGAGTGCTGTAAAAACAACCTCCCTTCCCCCAAAAAATCCTCTTGTTCACCCCATCCCTAAATGAAAAATGACTGTTTTTTTTTTTTTTCAATATGATATATGTACCCCAAAATGATTCCATTAAAAAAAAAAAAAAAAAAAAAAAAAAAAGCTTTAGCTGCTCTTATTTGACAATGAAAGAAATGTCAGTAAGGACCACAATAGGCCTGTTACCTTATGTGCAAAAATAAGTAAATACATTTTTGCTGCAGAAAAGTGCGGGATCATCTTTGAGGTAATGAGGTGGACTCCGCATTCTTTGTAAATCATGGGTTTATTACAGATAAAATAATTAAAGAAAACTATGTTTTACAGACTGCTTTGGCTTTAGCCATTGCTCAGGAGTTGGGCAGCAAAGTTCCCTTCTGCCCCATGGTTGGGAGTGAAGTCTATTCCACAGAGATTAAGAAAACTGAAGTGTTAATGGAGAATTTCCGAAGAGCAATTGGTAAGTGAAAACTGTGCCTTAACCCTGCTAATTCCTGTATAAATACAGCTGGGTGTGTTCCTAGTCGGTAAGTGTGGGGCAGTTCACTGCAGCAGAAACCTCCCCCCCACTTCTGTGCCTGCAAAGAGCAAGCAATTGGAATCTCCACCCCTTTTAGCTAGTCATAGTCGCTGTATATGGGGCATGCAAATTAAGGATCACTGCGTCGTGACCCCCAGCTACCCCCATCCAACCGTTTCCGAATTTCAGCATTTGTGGTAGAGCTACAAAAAGCTGTACAATCTTAAATATGACTGGAGTCAATTGCTTCAGGATTAGACTGTTAGGGTATGTTCACACGGTGTATTGCGGTGCATACTGTATTATAGTAGTTATATTCTTGTACATAGGGGGCAGTATTTTAGTAGTTATGTTCTTGTATATAGGAGCAGTATTATAGAAGTTATGTTCTTGCACATAGAGGGCAGTGTTATAGTAGTTATGTTCTTGTACATAGGAGCAGTATTATAGTTATGTTCTTGCACATAGAGGGCAGTGTTATAGTAGTTATATTCTTGTACATAGAGGGCAGCAGTATAGTAGTTATATTCTTGTACATGGGGGCAGTATTATAGTAGCTGTATTCTTGTATATAAGGGGGAGTATTATAGTAGTTATATTCTTGTATATAGAGGACAGTATTATAGTAGCTATATTCTTGTACATAGGGGCAGTATTATAGTAGTTATATTCTTGTACATGGGGGGCAGTATTATAGTAGTTATATTCTTGTACATGGGGGCAGTATTATAGTAGCTGTATTCTTGTATATAAGGGGGAGTATTATAGTAGTTATATTCTTGTACATAGGGGGCAGTATTATAGTAGTTATATTCTTGTACATGGGGGGCAGTATTATAGTAGTTATATTCTTGTACATGGGGGCAGTATTATAGTAGCTGTATTCTTGTATATAAGGGGGAGTATTATAGTAGCTACATTCTTGTATATAGAGGGCAGTATTATGGTAGCTATATTCTTATAAATAGGTGCTGTATTATAGTAGTTATATTCTTGCACATGGGGGCAGTATTATGGTAGTTATATTCTTAAACATGGGGGCAGTATTATAGTAGTTATATTCTTGTACATGGGGTGCAGTATTATAGTAGTTATAGTCTTGTACATAGGGGCAGTATTATAGTAGTTATAGTCTTGTGCATGGGGGCAGTATTATAGTAGTTATGTTCTTGTGCATGTGGGGCAGTATTATAGTAGTTATATTCTTGTACATGGGGGGCCGTATTATAGTATTTACATAGTAAATCCCCGGATCAATGAGCCTTCTCCAGAATCCTAGTATGTGATATTATTACACACTAGAAATGTATCTGGGCCCTTTTTGAACTCTGTTAGTGGGAACTCGGGCCCCAAGTAAGCAACATACTGTTTGACGATCCCGGTCTTTGTGACAGATTGCTCTGTCTGTTCCCCTAGTAGTCTCCAACCACCAGCACCTGTATAGCCTGCCCTGTGTTCCTATTTTCCATCTGATTGGAGCAGACAGGGGAAGTGTCTTGCTGCAGCAGCGCTATTTCTGTCATCCCCTTCTGGGTGATTTGTTGGGGTGTGTCAGACCAGGACCAGCCTCCCTGACATTAAATTAAAAAAGAACAATGACAGAATTACTGTTTGCAATCTGCTCCTCTTGACTTCCAATGTAAGTGACACAAACCCGGAACATGAGCCTCTTCTGCATGTCACAACGAGAACCCGAAAGTCAGTAGTCGGTTATATGTACAAAAAATACATGAAAAGTAGACGGCACTTTCAAACTGTGCCATTGGGAAAACTAAACCACGTTCCATGAAGAACGAGACCTAATGTCTGTCCATATACCCTTGCTTAAAAACCTCCTCTATAAGCAAGAACAGAGAGACACTTTATATAAGCGGGTCCTGTTTAGTCAGATCCAAGGCATCCTCCTATTACAAGGATGGCCATTCCTCTTTGTGGCCACCATGCCACCTCTCCTCTGCCGTGGCCACTACAGGGGAAGTGCCTGGTTGGATGCAGTTTTCCCTGCAGAGTTGACCATTTGCTAGGGCTCTTTGCAGTAGGACCTGCAGCAATCACCTGATAACCCGGGGGGGGGGGGGGGGGGGGTCAAATTTCTGAAGGGGTTTTGTCTCGGACATCACCTCTAAAGAGGTAATGTTCCCTGTTACGTATAGTCACCATGTAGGGATGTGGAGACTTGTACGTGATGATCGCTCCACTGTCTAGTGACTATTGGTGTACAGGTCTCCACACACCTACATGGCGCCTTTCCCTCATGAAGAACATTGCCTCTAGAGTTTCCCATCCAGCCAATCAGTATTCTATTCTGCACTGATGAAGAGCACACACCCCGAAAAACTGTAGATGAGTATCTGGTTGACTCTAATCCTGTTTACATTGCAAGGCTCTGTAAGTTGGATGCAAATTGAGCAACGCTACAATCAATAGATGGCACTAGCCATGACTCTTTGGCTATGTTCACACAGCGTAATTGCGGCGCGTACAGTGCGGGTGCTTTGAGAGTCCCGCTAATACGCGCGTATTCGCGCAGAGGAGAGGTGGGCGTCGGCCCCATTAACAAGCATTACTCGCGGCGCGTATTTGCTGCAAGTAATTGACATGTCACTTACCTCACCGCGCGTACAATACGATCGTATTGTATGAGCAGGGAGAGGAGGCATAATCCATAGTTCTCTGAGAACTATGGATTACTGTAATTTCGGTGAGCATCTCGCTCGTATTAGAGCGCAAATACGTGCTGAAATTAGCCCGTGTGAACATACCCTTTGAGTCCACCTCTGTAATGCATTACATTATATTTGCTAATACAGGCAGTTCCAGGGTTACGAACGGGATAGGGACTGAAGGTTTGTTAAGTTGAATTTATATGTCGGTTGAAACATATATATTTATTAAATGCAACTTCAGCACAAAAGTTTTTTTTAAAGTTTTGGATAGTGCAGGGAAGGGTTTTTACATTAGTTGTGCTGTCTGTGCCGCTGTATTTCACCTCCTTTTCACCTCGTGCTGCTGTGGCATGCTGGAACTTGTAATTCCACAGCTACTATCTGCTGTGGAACATGGAACTACAAGTGCCAGCATGCCCCATAAGTCTCCGTTTGTAACTAGGGGACAGATGTAACTCGGAACGGTGTAAATCGAGGACTGCCTGTACTTATTTTAGTCCAGCTGTTGCGCATTCAAAATCATAAAAGCGATCCAGTGGCAGGTTAAAAAAAAAAAAAAAGAGCAATGAGGTGCGAAAAGAAGGCGTCATGTGGACATTCCGATCGAAGGAGATCGCCAGGCTGACTCTATTATTGACAATCGCGGGTGATAGTTTTCCAAGCTGTGAGTCCAGCAACACAAGAGAGCAGCGGAGGAGACTAATCTCCTACCTTTAATCCCAGAGTCAAAGCTTGACCTTTTATTGATTTTTAAATATTTTTATTTTTTTTTTGCAAAGTCAGGGGCAAAGAGGGAGGGAACGCGCGAGAAACCTCTTGAGCAGAAATGAAAAGAGAAGCGTCTGCAATATTTCCTTGATGTGATGAAGTTGCCTGTCAGGGATTTGGAAATTTGAACCAACAGATGAAACCTGTGTCATCCCCGTTGTCATTCCCCCAAGATAACAGTCTGAGAGTTAAATCATCGCTAACAGCCGAAGCTTTTGTTACCGGGGAACATTCTTTAAATGTCAGCACACGGGAAGGGTCTTAACAATTATTGGATTTACTGAAAGACTTGGTGGAGGGAGGGGGGGATTCTTTTGTGGAATTTTCAATTTCATACATGGATTGGGATTAGGGGAGAGATCCTAATAGGATTCCTTCACCCTGAGTAAATTAAACGTCTAATTCTAGCAGCACTTTCAGTGTTGGCATATTCTGGAACATATTTAATTGCAGAAGTTTCTGCTGCTCAAATCATTGCAAATCCTGCAAAGGACCTATTTAGACTTGTTGACTTGCTGTGAAAAGGATTGTTGTTACCCCGGCATTTAAAGAGGCTTCCAAAACCAATATTATGGATTATGGATAGATTACATAGTATGAACAATGACACGAGGAGGTTCTGAAATACTATCCACTACATGGTTCTCTATATTGCACTTCCATTGTGTTGTGCTCATGTACATGGTTGGTTCTTATTCAAGCCATAAGAGCCATGAATATAAAGTCTCCCTCTCCCCCGCTCTGCAGCTCACGTGCCCTCATACGTTTGCTTTCTCATATCTGCTTACTTGCTTTCTCACTATTCCTTTTTGCTACACAGTAGTGCAACTCAATACAAGTCAACAAATTTATGTACAAACCTTAAAGGGGTTGTCTCACTACATTGATTCATATTACCTCAGTCCTGTTTTCTTTGTTTCACTTTGAATTCAGGGGCATGTTTACTGGCTTCCACTAGGTTGCAGTAAAAGCTAGGTCTGTAGCTATAGCAACCAGCGCTGACAGCCTATCAGGAGAGATCAAACAGGTCTGTAGCTATAGCGACCTGAGAAGCTGATGAACCCCATACAAGAGGGGTGATCTCAGAATAGGTAGGATACTGTTAATGGACATATATTGCAACTTGTTTTTGCAAGATTTTTAACATAAAAAAAGCAATCCTTGTAGTGAGACAACCCCTTTAAAATGGATGTGGTAGATATTACAATACAATTGATGTGTTAAAGACTTTTTAACCTCCATACCACCTGTCACTGTGCTTAAATGGAAAATTAACCAGTATTTACCTCTCGTGTCACCACCATTCCAGAGCTCCAGTGTTCCTTCCTGATGACATCACGTTCATGGCTCGTGTGATGCTGCAGCCAATTGCTGACCACTATGGTCACATGCTATAAATGCAGGCAGGAAACGGTTGCAGCATCATGTGATCCATGACGCAGGGATGCCCCGGCCGCCTCCGAGATGGCTTTACAAAGACCATCAAGCTGTGCTGTCACTAAGGGCTGCAGCATCTGAGACAGGGATAGCCGTGGCCCTTGCAAGCACCCCTGACCACCTTGTCACTGATTCCTCCGGTAAAGGAAAAATGGTATTCGGTCGGGTAGTAGGAAACAAATGCCTGTCAGGATGTTTCCACTCCCAGGCAACCAGTTCCTCCAACTCTGGATGAGTAGGGAACACCAAACACTGCCGTCTGTTGCGTTTAAACAGAACCTCCTCCTGAAAGGCTGAGACATCCTCATCTCTGACATGAAGGGAGTCTCTGACAGCCTGGATAAAGGCTTCGACAGCCGGTGCCATTCCATCCTCACTATATGGCTCAGAGTCAGAACCGGAGGAGTCCCCATATGAAGAAGCTGTATCCAGGCATGGATCTTCTATCTCCATCCAGAGACCGCTCAGGTGACGAGGAGGAGTACTCGTGTGCTGGACGCTAGACCCCGGGAGGTGCTAGCCTGGGCAGAAAGCAGAGATAGCATTCGCTCCATGGCCGAAACCATAACCTGGGACAGTCTGGACAGGTTGCCCACTGCTAGTGAGAGAGACCTAGCCCATTCCAGGGATGCCAACTCTTGGCAGGCAGGGTTGGGCCCCATGGAGGTCGGCAGACGAGCTACGCAAAGGGCACAGGGCTGGCCGCAAGAGAATTTCTTGTGGTGGGGACGCAGGCGAGAAAAGTCACCAGTGCTCTGGGCAAGGGCGGCTTTCACCCTTCCTCCTTGGACAGGGACATGGCTGCAAGGGGTGTGGGGCAAGGATTACTGGCCAACAAAGGGCACTTACCACCCCAAGATGATGTGTCTTCCGCGGAAGCCAGGAAGCCAGCAATGAGAACGCCAGAAAATTGCTATTAGGCTCCACCCCCAAACGCCAGCCCGGGCTTCTGAATTTCCTGCCCCTTCCTGGGAGGGGCCTGGAACCAATTGAAAGGCCTGGGGGGTGGGACAAGCCCAGGAAAGGGCATGGTCTAGTGCGGCCTGGGCCTCCAGAAGTCAGGGACTAAACTAGAAATTGCATCCTGGCCCGTCGGAACGGCCCCGGAGTGCAGGAAACACCAGTAAGCAGTGCCCACAGCCCCTGGTGGGGGAGGAAAACCTACCAGAGTGCCAAGCGGGGACGTGCGGTAACGCAGCAGTATTGCAATGGTTGTCCCAGAAAACGGCGCAGTGAGCAAAACAAGCCCTGCTGCCTCTGCCAGGCTGGGGGCCCGGGGAGGAAAATTATCCAAACCTCGCAAGACTCCTCAATACTGGGACAACATAAACTCGACAAACCTGCAAAGCAGCATCTGCCTCCTACAAACACTAGGCAGACAGTAGGAGGGATATAGTCCATCAGGGCGGATCCAACACGTTTGGTTCCTCTTAGTGTCAGCCTCCTAGGGCGAGGGCCTATGCCCAAGTTACTGTCTCCCCCAATGATATTGGCGAGAGAGGATATTTTCTTTAGCAGCAGACATGGAAAATAACTATAACTGGAAGAGAATTCATATTCAAGGGGTTTTGCCAGGAAGTGAGTTCCTTACTCCTCTCTTATCTGCTCAGGAGAGAATATAAACAAAGCATGTTGAGTCATGAACGGCTGCAGGGGCAAGAGGGAGGGGGGTGAGCAGAGAGTGAGGAAGAAGGGAGCAATGTTTACTGAAGTAATTACATTACAACCAGTGGATTCTCAATACAGCAGACAGCCTCATACACTGCACTTTCTCCCCAGTCACTTGCAAGCTTCTTCGTGTTCCCTGACGTCAGATAAGAAGTGCAAACACGCAAGCGCAGCCAGATCCGCTCCTGTCAGTGTCCTGGTCGTGTCTAATGTAAACTTTCAGGAAACTAAGGGGGACTGAGCAATGCTGTAGCTCTCACAGGCTTCACTTTTTGTAATCGCATATATTTAGAAAAGTGATTAAATACATTTTGGAGGATCCCACGTCAACATTACATCGTGGCAAAACCCCTTTAACTTACTAGGCATTTATAGTCCTAGATGGTGATCGCTCTTGCTTTTTTGCAGCACTTGCATGCGGATATCTCGCGCTCTCACTGGCTCGTTCTTATTTGCTCTCTTGCACATCTCTCTAGCGCGCTCCTCTAGCATGTTGGTCGCTCTCTTGCTCTCCTTCGAGCTCTCACTCATTTTAGCTTTTCCTCCTGTAGCTCCATCTACTTTGCAGGCGGTTGCCCCATCTGTTACCCTTTATGACCGTCCATTAATGCTTATATTCATTATTAAAGACTTTCCTAATCTGATATCTGTGCACAGTTTACTCAGCGAGTCTGTGCCCTGGAGGATGCATAATAAAAGTGAAAAACGAAGTGGCCCCGGTGCTGTTTGAACAATGCGGAGGAGGAATTTGTGTCTCTCCTAATGTTAAACAAATTTAAATTTCTATACTTCATGCATGGATTATTCTTTTAGCTGGAATAGGAGTTATTTTTTTTTCCTCTCCTCCACAAGGGCAACAGAAAATTGTTTTTGCCAATGATTTAAACCGCTTTCAAGTGTTTGTAATGAATTGGCTATTGGAGGCCGGCCTGCGATCTTATTTAGCCTCAGAAATTTTACAGCGGTTGTAACTCAGACGGCGTTCTGTTGAATTCTCGTTATCGTGTTTGTCTAAACTTGTTGAATAAGCCAGCCTTCAGATTAAGGCATAAAAATGGCCACATTAACGCTGCAAATGCTTAGGGTGTAAACTTTGGCTCGTTTTATAGAGCCCAGAGGATCTACTGTGTAATCAAGTGTGGTCAACACATTTTGGCACAAGCCGTTCAGCCCATAATGTGTGCTCATATATGAATATAGGGGAGGCAGGGAAACAAAACCTTATTTCTGATAGTCCCTATTTCAGACAATTATACTTTTTGGCCAATTTCTTTTCCAGAGCTTTATTCTGCTATTTTGGGAGATGGAAATTATAACCTCCCTGGAAAAACCCAACAGGGTGACATTATAGGGTGTCTTTTTAGTTGATCAGCATGCTGCTTGAACTTCCCATGCTTTACACTGAAGCGCTGCTCCATCATGATGAATAGTTCTACTACCTCATTTAATAAATGCTAAATAGAATTTTTTTTCCCATTTTTATTTATTTTTTTTTAGGTCTGAGAATCCGTGAAACAAAGGAAGTGTACGAAGGAGAAGTGACAGAATTAACGCCATGTGAGACCGAAAATCCAATGGGAGGCTACGGCAAAACAATCAGTCATGTTATTATAGGCTTGAAAACGGCCAAAGGAACCAAACAATTAAAGGTACATTATGGTTATCGCATTGTTCCTGACTACCTTATAATCTAATGTACTTAAAGGGGTTTTGCCAAGAAGTGAGTTCCTTACCTCTTATCTGCTCAGAAGAGAAGATTAACTTAGCATGTCGGGGGGGGGGGGAGGATTGGAAGGAAGAGGGGCTGAGAGAGAGCCAGGGAGTGTCTGCAATGTTTACTCAAATAATTACGTTACAACCAGTGGATTATTTTTCTCCCCAGTCCCTTACAAGCTCCTTCATGTTCCCTGTCATCAGATAAGAAGTGCAGACAAGGCAAGCAAGGGAGGCCAGATCAGCTCCTGTCAGTGTCCTGGTTGTGTCTAATGTAAACTGTCAGGAAACTAAGGGCATTTAAGGAAGGCTGTAGCTCTGAGGCTTTTTTTTTTTTTTTTTAAATGAACTCTATTTAGAAAAGTGATTGAATACCCATTTTGGAGGATCCCACGTCAAAATTACATTGTGGCAAAACCCCTTTAATTAAATGATTGATGTCCCGTCATAGCTTAATATTGACAGATCTCTCTGGTGGACTGCTCACAATCTTATATTTCACAGATGCCTACGGAGTTTGATGGGCAAAGAGTAATAGGGTAGTACTTAACCCCTTAACAACTGCCCACTGTGACTGAATTATAATGATTGTTCAAAACCCTTCAGCAGTGTCTGATAGTTCGTCTATGTCCCTTTTTAATGTATTAAATAAATTAAGGTTTTATGCAAAGATAAGTGCTGGATTTTCTGGTTTTCGTTTGTCCACTGTTGCTGCCTTCATAGTGAGTTAACCATTGTTCCTAGAGCAGTCTCTGTGCATGGCAGGGACCGGAGGCTTTCTTTGATTCCGGCCTTTTAACCCTTTGACTTATTCTTTAACTCATATTTTTACGTTAAACACACTTTTTTAAAAATTTGTATTTTTTTTTAATTTTCCATATCACTTTTTCAATATTTTAAAAAAAAAAAATAATATCTTAAGGCCTGTAGTTTTCACTTTGGCCACTAGGCCTCAAAATAGTCTGACACTTCTGTTCTGTAGAGAGATTTTTAGCAGTCTGCTCATCAGTAAAAGCAGGGTTAGACTGAAAGGTGACACCAATGTGTATAGATAACACAGGATCCACCAGTCACAATAGGTAGTCATAGTTTACCCTCTCCTCTTCCCTGCACACGGACTTCTTCTCAGGTCACAGAGCATGCCTAGAAAACTCTCCTATAGAAGTGAGACTGATCCTGTTCACAGAATCCTATGTCCAAGCATCTCTCTAAATGCTGCTAAAAGCAGTGCAGGCAAAAATGCCGCCCCCACAATCACATACAAAGAACTGAATCGAGAAATCTACAGTCAGAATATAAAAATGGCTAAGAAGAAAAGAATATGGATCAGTGTCTTGTTTTAATAAGTTAAAAAAAAAAAAAAAAAAAGGCGACAGATTCCCTTTAAATGTTATAGGGTTGTGCGAGATGAAAAAAAATCTTGTTACTTTTTTTTACAGACAAAGCAGTACTAGTGTCCATAGTTTTTTTTTCTTCTATTGTAAATGGGGCTCAGCTGTAATACTGGATGTGGGACTTCATCAGCGCAGTACCTTTGTGTCATTGCTGATTTCCTTGCTTTGATTCTATTTAGCTGGACCCTAGCATCTATGAAAGTTTACAGAAGGAGCGGGTGGAAGTTGGAGACGTCATTTACATTGAGGCAAACAGCGGCGCAGTAAAGGTAATTTTCTTGAATCCCATGTGCAAGATCTTGGAGTGTCTGCAATTTCCCTGCATGTTCCTGAGATTTCAGAGACTCTAAACCAAATTATATTCTAGAAACCCCCTTTTATGTTTTTGGTTATTGTATTTCAATACAAATTGTTGGCATTTTGGAAGACTGAACCAGTCCTTTCAGAAGATAAGGAATGTTTGTGCAGGTTGGAGCTTTTATAGAAACTTTTAATAAATGCTGAGTTTCCTTTTAAAAAGGGGGTAGCTTTCAGCAAAACTAAAATTGGGAAGCGAATCCCGCTTGCCTGCTATCAGCAGCCTGTCAGTTGGGGATTTGGCAGCCGCCCTCACAGCACACCTGCTTCCATTTCACTAACCCGGATTTTGTCCTTACCACACAGAGACAGGGCAGGTGTCACACCTATGCCACAGAGTTTGACCTTGAAGCGGAAGAGTATGTGCCCTTGCCAAAGGGTGATGTCCACAAGAAGAAAGAGGTGATTCAGGATGTCACACTGCACGACCTGGATGTGGCCAATGCAAGGCCTCAGGTAAGTTAAGGTTGCAGGAGCACTTTAACCCTTTGCTGCTGCAACTAGCTCAGCCTTTATGACAGAGCCCCACTTTTTTAATCTGACATGTCACCTTCTGATGGAATAACTTTAATCCTTTTAGTTATCCATGTTATTTTGATGGTTGTTTATGTCACACAAAACAGTTAAAGGGGTTGTCTCACTACGAAGATCATAGTTTAAAATGAGGGAACCAAAAATCTAAGCATGTACGTCCTTGGTTACCATTAGCAAAGTGCTATGGTTTAAGAGAACAAGCTACTTTATTTGTGCTTATCAACAGTGTTCGAGCCCGTTGAGAGAGAGACTGTACACAGCAGTCCCATGTAAGCGGTGCAGTCCCACTCGAATTACATACAGAGAGAACACCGTTGTACTGTGTAGTCCCATGTAAAAAAACTTGAGAGACAGATGCGAGGTCCCACGTAAACCCCTTGTGAGACAATGTGCAGTCCCATGTAATCACAAACAGATAAACCGTATAGTTTTGTTCTGCAGATCTGTAAAGGTCAGAGGTGTAATAATCTGCAGGATATATCAATGTGTGAGAGAGCGAGACAGAGAAAAAAAAAATCACCCATCTTTTCCAGAGTCCTGAATGTCAAATGCCCATTCTAGTTACAAAGTATGTAGAGAGAGCAAGAAATGTAGATATACACTATCGAGTTAGTTAGCTTTTCACTTCCAATGACAGCTGAGAACAACTCCCTTCCCAAGCTCACACAGAATGAATCCTCACATGCACACTTTGGGGGGGTGTCTGCAGCAAGTGAAGAAACTTCCTACTAGGAGGAGAAACACGCCCCTCCATTTCACAAGCTCTGCTTGGCAACCAGCACAAAAGGAGGCCAACTGCTGCAACAAGACAACCCCTTTAATTTAATACCTAGATTTTCACATAAGCTAGTCTTTACGTTTCGGACTCATTTATAACATTTTTTTTTTTCTAGAATCTTTGGAGGCTTATAAATTTAGTAGCAAATTTTCAAATTCAGGAAAATAAGCAACTTTGATTAAAGACCCCCATAAATCGCCCCATTTAAAACACTACACTCAAAGTACTCAAAGCAGCATTTAGGATATTTAGGAAGGTTTTTTAACCATTTTAGGTGTTTCTCACAGGAATTAATGCAATAGTTGAGTATTAAATAATTTCTAAATTTCACTATCTTTTGTTTTCTGGCTGCTTTAGATAGATAAATATCCCATGTGCATCTCTAGCATGCTATTTGACTCAACCTTAGGCTTTGATTTTAAGTCTATCATATCCGGTTTTTACGACTACTTAGGGCTGACATGTATGTAATTTTGTTGCCCTGACAGACACATTTTTTTACCACACTTTAAATAGCGTATAGAATGTGCCTTTAATTATGAACCTTTTCTACCGCGGGTCTCTAGATTTTAGCCCTTTCTAGTTCCAAAACGACAAAACGGGGTTATAAATATAAAAATAAATATCACTTTTATATTGGCTCTTACCTGTTCCTTGTTTTGCCGTCAGGTCTGTCATAAATGTGTAGAATTATACGGTTTGTGTGCGACACAACTCAGACCCCCCCGCTCCCAAAACTCTCAGTTGGCGGTTACAAATGTAGAGGACTCAACGTGTAGGGTGCGCCTCTTAATTTGGAAAATGCGCTCTGATTATTAATCTAGGAGAACAGGGATGGTGCTAGTTTCCTCTAGACAGATACCCGTATTTTACTATGTAGCACTTTCAAGGTGCTAAATCTTAAAATCCCTAAAAAGACCTCATTTTAGAAATGAGACCTCTTAAATAATACAGCTAGGTGTGTGGTGAATATATGAACTCCACAGGTATTTCAGATTTTTTTTTTTTTTTATCATTTAGCTGTAAAAATGTAAAATTACATTCGTTTTCAAAATTTGTCACTTTAACAATAAAGCACCCCAAAATGTCTTCTAGATATATGCGTTAGACCCCCATCTACATTGGTAACCAAATGGCATACCGCAGTTGTGTTGGGCTGATTAGTTGGTGGCAGAGAGCACCGCAACCCTTTCTAACATCTTAGATGACTCTGTCACATTGACCATTAAAGTGGTTATACGTCTACAATGATTAATCTCCAATCCTGGATGCTAACAGCGGTTGTCGGCTGTGTCATTTGGGTATATAGCGGATGCCGTGTGTGAGTGCACTTCAGAGCTCCGTAATGCTTCCATGACACAATAGTACATTATGGGGTTTTAAAGTTAAAGTTTCAGCGACTATAACTTACATGTTTCTAATCAGGTCTCAAAATATTTATATTTTATGTCTATCAAGGGAGGACAAGACATTCTATCTATGATGGGTCAACTGATGAAGCCAAAGAAAACTGAAATTACAGGTACTTGTCATTACTGTTTGGGATATCATTTCGTTGCAGTTTCGATACGTTATAATATGTGGGATTGCTCTGCTTTGATTGTAATGGTATGTTCACATAGGTATGTCTTGCTCCGTGATGAACATCGCTTTTCTGATGCGTCTCTTTGCCATCAGGAAACAAAGACCAGAGGACGCATCTAACAAATAGCAGTGAGTTTATCTCACTGCGATATGACAATAACATGCAAAGGGCTATCTTCATGGGCACGTCGCTAGCGTTGTTTGTCATTGCCGGCTAGTGATAATCTCATGCCTAATTGTGTCTTAGATGCGTCTCTGGGTCCGTTCTGCATGTGACACAGGAGATGCATCAGAAAAAGCGGATGTTCACTTCGGAGGCAAGGCGACCCGTACGTGAAACTAAGCCCCATACAGTAATCTGTTTTTGTAACTAGGCCGATTATGCTTTTTTATATTACACAGATATCTGAGAGGTGAAATCAACAAAGTGGTGAACAAATACATTGACCAGGGCATTGCTGAATTGGTGCCCGGAGTGCTCTTCATCGATGAAGTTCACATGCTGGACATTGAATGTTTCAATATCTCACGAGGCCCTTGGAATCATCATGCCCGCCCAATTGTCATCTTGTACATCAAACCGAGGTAAACTGAATCCATCGGTAATTGATATGGTTTTATAACATTTTGTGATTAGGGCATGGGTTTTGCAGAAATCTTCTTTATTGCTTATTTACAGTTGGTTTTATCTAATGTATGTTGATTGCTAGGGGGCACTCGAAGGATGTGGTTTCCACCCTCATGGAGGATCCCTCTGGAAATCCTCCTGGGACGCCAGAGTAAAATGATAAATCCGGCACTATGTGTACCACACAAAGAAATGAAGCAGGTAAAACGCAGTTACTCAGGCTTAGTTTAGGGTGTTATCTCCTTTGTTAGGGCATTTGTATTATAAAGGGCGTTCAACACGGCCTTATTTTTAAGAGGCCGGGCATTGCAGCCGTATTGTTGCACCGTAACTGCGAACTGCTAATACAGGCTGGAATCACGTCCCAAGCCATTTGCCATTACGGTATAATTAATCAACTGTCTCACATAGTGAAAATGTTGATTCCATCTTCCTCTCCGCTTCGGTGATAAAATTGACATGTTCATTATCCTGGCGCGATATATTGTGCCAGTGGGATAATGAAAGTCTATGGAGGCGGCGGGCAGCGCACCCACCCTGCCCCGCACGCCTTATTTCAAGCACGTATTGCGGGCGATCCGGTGATCCCGCATTATTACGGGCGTGAAGAAAAGCGTATGTGAAAGACCGGCTCCCAAAGAGTAATTCACCTGCAACAAAAAACAGTATGATGCAAAAATTTGTGTTGGGACTGGAATATCTATTTTCTATTTTTTTTAATTGTGAAATTTTTGTTTATTAGTTTTAAAACGCATAAAGACAAACTGGGTATTAAACAGTAATACATCCGATGCATTTAATCGATGTGAAATAACATTAAGCTGTGTACACACATCGCATATTTTGTATTTTTACAAATTCAAACATATTTAAAACAATAAACTGACTGTTATAAAGTCACGTGGCTTGAGAGCCGTCTTAGTAAGCATCCAAATAAAGCATGTATGTGGGAAATCTAATTTCTTAATATTCTACACATTGTTTTCTTTATGGTGTAATATGTGTTGTGTGTGTATGTGATGTGTATTTATATAATTATATACATCACTCACTCAACTTGCAGTATTTTCAATGGTGAAGAAACTGTATGTTTTGTTCATCGCCTCCTGAATGAGTGCTGTGATTTATTTTATTTTATTTTTTTCCCCCGATGGGTAACCTACGTTTTGAGCATTTCGGGTAGGTCATAAATGGATGTGTGTATGTGTATATATATATATATATATTGGTGTGTGTGTGTATATTTGTATGAAAAATGTTCGTGATTTTTCCACCAAACTTAAGCAAATGTATAGGGCAGTTGCTGAATTGTTTGCAGAAACAGCGTGGGTATACACTTAGACTGTGTTCTCGCTAACTAGTTACACGATCGCAATTCAAAAGTCCAGTATTTGCACGGGAGGATAAGCTCAACAAAGCAATGCGGGCTTTTATTTTTCCCCTCAAAATAATGGACACCATAATGGAACCTGATGCATCAAAGTCAGAGGGCTATTGAGTGATGTTAATGTCATTTAAAAGGAAATTTCCATGACCGCACTTCTGCGTTACAGGTTATAGCAAGCTACAAGCTAACTGTGTTAGAGTAAAAATGGCTGTACTTGCGGCGTTCTCAGTGTTCATTTCTATAGGCGTTCTAAATATAGCCAAGCACACTAACTGAAGAGCTCCCAAAGTAATGAATGGGGAGGACGCATGCACCCCTCTCCTCTTTCTGTGACACGGTTCTTTCGTAGTTGGCTATGAGCTAACCTGTAATACGGAAATGCAGTTGTGGTAACACCCCTTTTAATAGATCAAACACTGATGCAATGGTTTCCAGTCTAGTAAAAGCCATGTTGATGGTGTGAACAGAGCCCTAGGACTTTGAAAAAGAATGTGAACTTCAGCCGTATAGGAGTCCTGGAGAGTTATTTATGCGATTCCCTGATAAAATTATAGAAATGGCCCCAGACACGAACTTTACTGCAAATGTTTAAGGAGGGAGTATTTGGGTTCAAGCCTGTAAATAAATGACAAGACCCTGTGCACAGCATTTCTCAAATGGCTTTCTGTGAAGTTTCTAGAGCGTTCACACACTGTCTACTTGTTGTGCATTCTCAGTTTTAATTTAAGCAGGCGCCTCCTGCTATCTTGTTTACAGAGCTGCCAAAGTGAAAAATACCTGTATTATATGAGACTTGCTATCTCAGCAGTACAACACACACAATACCATTATCCAGACTCTCCCCCCTTATCATAGCACTGAAACGGTTCTTGGGCAGGGGCCCCACCCATGCTTATTATGTGCAGCACCTTGTCGCTGTGTCTTACAATATTAGGAAGATCATCAGCTTGGCACAACTACCTAGATCCTTTTTATCAGTTGCTAATACAGAGATGGTTTAATTAACATGATATTTTAATTCTTCTAACATTTTATTTATTTTTGTCGTCACAAAGCATATTTCATAATGAAATCCCCTCTCCCCAATCCTAATAAACTCATAAAACAAATCAACAGTTATTTCATAGATATAATTATCGAATGCATGTACTAAACATTATAAGGTGGCAGTGCCATTTCCTCCCTCTCTGGCAGGCTTGAATGGGTGACATTTCATACTTAGGGGGTGACTGACTTTTGTTTACGAAGGGGGCTTTTACACGGCAAAGGGGGCAAATACCGTCTGTGCCTTACTGTGCAGGTTTTCTGTCAAAATTTCTGGGGTTTTTTTTTATTTTTTACATGAAATTATCGCAGGCTCTTTTTTTCCTAAAATACCAGGGCAGTGATGGAATTCCATAAAGTCAATCCAGGATATCTGGGTTAGTTTGGATATTCTTAGAAATGGTTTTGTCATAAGGTCATGGCACCATGCTCAATAAATGTGTGAACAGTGTCATAGAACACTATGTGATTTGCCTTATAAATGGCTTGTAAGCTATGTGGGTGCACATCCGTGTTTCAGTTTAGTATTATAGATGGTTATGTGGGTCATTGCTTTTAACATGGTTCTTATCTCCTATGTAGAAAAAGGAGAGAATGGCGCTCAAGTGATTAAACGCCTTTCAGCATCACCGGTAGCTGAAGGCTTGGCGAGGTTTGCAGATAGGGCAGACAGTAAAAATAAAATGTGATAGGTATTGGGTAGAAATTAAAGGGATACATATTGAATCACTAGACATTAAATAGTGGACTTTAGATATTGCATCTGTAGGTTTTAGAAATTGATTATTGGGGCAGTGATTGTTACGCTATAAACCTTTGCTGGACCTTGGCTAATTTCCATTTATCAATTCCGATGACCTTGTTCTTTGTGTGATTATGGTTACACAGACAATAAATAAAATCTGCTACTAAGTATTATGGATTTTAATTTGCCCTCTCTCTTCAGATTATAAAGATCCGTGCGCAGACTGAAGGGATTAACATTAGCGAGGAAGCCTTAAATCACTTGGGAGAGATCGGCACCAAGACAACATTAAGGTAAATGTTGTGTAAGCTCTGCAGGTCATTTTTCGCTGCTCAGAGAGGGCACTAAGGGCGACCCAGCTGAGTAACGTCCAAGTTGGACCTCACAGCTCAGGTAGATAGATGTCAGCTGTCGGGTATCTCAACAGCACAGGTGCATTAGCCTCCACATCTGATGATATTGAGGGTTCCAAGTGATTCTTTACTTTCAGGAAAGAAGCAGCAACATCTTAGCTCCTGTTGAAATGATGTTGTTTTCTTGCCTACCTTTTATAAACCAAATGTTTTCTGCCACTGCATTCTTTAAGGAGCCATTTCATGCCTGCTCCATTTTTTTTTTCTTTAATGTTTAAGAAATTCTTTAACCCCTTCCCGATAGGTAGTGGTTAACACAAATGGACATAAGTTTACATCCTGATGATCGTGCAAACTCTGTAAAACAGAGTTTGCATGATCGCTGCAGGAGCCAGCTGTACATTGCAGCTGACATCCCGCAGCATCAGCCCCGACCAGAGATTACTCTAGATGGTTGGGGTGGCAGGCAATTAACCCCTTAGCTGCTTCAATCAATCACGATTGTGCCAGCTAAGGGAAAGACAGAGGGAGGGGGCTGCTTCCGTCCTCCATTGGAGAAGCCGGGGCGAGATCGCGGCTGCTGATGTTTTGTGTGACGGCCAGGGAAATCTTTGTTCTACTTCCGGGGTAGCCCGTGACGTCAGTATACGTAAGACCGGGCATACTAATTGACAATTGCCATGGAGATCAGTACACAGCAGTAATGGTATGTACTGTTCTCCATTGTATCAGTGATACAAGTCCCCCTGTGGGGAAATTTTTTTAAAAAAAGAAAAAAGTGCCAGAAAATAATAAGCCACCGCACAAAATAAATAAATACATTTACAAACGACAATCTCCCACCAAAAAATTAAAGTACATATATTTGGTATTGCCACGTGCGTACCAATCTATCTATAAATGTCACATTATTTAACCCGCACGGTGAACACTGTAAAAGACAAAAAAAGTCACAGAAAAATGGCATAAAAAGCGATCAAAAAGTCATATAAATGCAAGGTGGCACCAATGAAGGTAGCAGAAGAAAGCGATGCATAAATATTCCTTTACATAATAAAAAAAACTTTTTTTATTTATTTTATAGCACTTTTAAAAAAATTATATAAATTGTGTATTGTAGTCGTATCCGACCCACGGAGTAAAACGAACTCCTCATTTAGACTGCTCGGTGAGTGCTGTTAAAAATAAAAAAACACTACTACAGTAGGATTGCAGTATTTTCTTCACCCTGCCTTCCAAAAAAACAATTTAAAAACAAAAAAGCCTTGTTCCCCCAAAAAATTATACCAATAAAAATTTCAAATCATCCCACAAAAAAACAAGCTGCTGCACAGCTCCGTAAACAGGAAAATAAAAAAAATTATGGCTCTCAGACTATAGCGATGCAAAAACGGGTTTTCCTTTTATAAAAGCAGTAGAACATAAAAAAATATACAAATTGGGTATCGCTATAGTAGTAGTATCAACTTCCTGAGTAAAGCTAGCATGTCATTTATACCACACGTGGACCGCTATAAAAATAAGAAACACTACCAGGATTGCTGTATTTTACTCAAAAAAAACTTGATAAAAAGCGATCAGAGCATAATATGTACCCCATCATGCTACCAATGAACACGTCAGCTCATCCCGCAAAAAACAAGCCCATAATCAGCTCCATATGCAGAGAAATTAGTAATGGCTGTCAGACTTTGAATACTTTTATAAAAACACAATTTTTTTTTATCGCATTTCTATTGTGTGTAAGTAATAAAACATAAAATTTGTATCACTGTAATTGTACCGACCCCCATAGTAAAGTTATCCTGTCATTTATACTGCACGTCGAATGCTGTAAAAATGAAGCCCAATCGTGGATCTGGGTTCCCCCCCTCAACCCCCGTTTTCTTGGCCCAATGCTAACAAAGCTATGAAACACCTGTGTATTCAAAATGCACAATACACCCTAGATGAGATTCATGAGGGGTTCTGAATTAAAAATTTGGTGACTTCTGGAAAGTTTTGCTTGTTCTAGGACTTTGGGTATTTGCAAATGCGGCATTGCACCCACCAAAGTCTACATTCCAAAAGCCAAATAGTGCTCCCTTCCTTGTGCCCAAATAGCAGTTTACACCCACACATAGGGTATTACCAATCTTGGAAGAAATTGTGTAATGAACTTTGGGGTGCTTTTTTTTCCCCTAGGATTCCTTGTAAAAATTAAACCCTTTCAACTTAAATTGCAGATTGTTGGAATTTTTTTTTCTTTTCAACCAAAGAAAAAATTTTTTTAAAAATCTGTAAGCGATTTACTCATAAACCCCCTGGATTATTCCTTAACGGGGTATTTTTCCCTTTTGGGGTCATTTTGGGGTTTTTATTAGTTTTATTAAGTTTAAACCTTGGGGCCTCCCAACCTAGAATGGCGATAAATAAAATCATAAGAAATGGACTAGAACCCAGCAGGTGGTCCTTTATTCTGAGGTTGGGGTTGGGCAAACGCGCAAAGGGCCCAGATAAGATATCTCTAAAAACGGCAGAATGATATTTAATTTGCTTTTCCCCTGGTCCATCTACTGTGTTCAGTAAATAATGAAAAAAATTGAAATCAAAAAAAAACCCCATTTGTTTGGTTTCTTTTAAAACAACTAATTGGTTAATAAACTTCTAAATGCTGTTTTGAGTACTTTAAGGGGTGTAGTTTCTTAGATGGAGTCATGGCCCCTCAAAGCCAGGTCAGAACTGGACTGTTCCCTAAAAAAATTAATGTTGCACATTTTCTTGAAAATGTGAAAAAAATTTCTCTACATTTTCTTACATAACATTAATGGGGAAATCAGTTGAAACCATTTGTGGGAATAATGTTTGCATGCAGAAATTTTTGAACTTTTAAAAATGGCATATTTTTCAAAATTTCCACAATAATTTTATATTTTTCACAAATAAACAAGAATTATATGGACCAAATTTTTAACTTAAAACACAATTTTTTTGGGCACAGACGCGTTCTGAAACAATGGATAGGTAAAAGTATCAAAAAATTTTACCAAAAAAGACACTTGATTTCCAAAATGGGGCTCTGTCAGGTCAAACTGGCTGCGTCCTTAAGAGGCTAAAGTTTAGGTTCACCATTGGTGGGTTGAAGGGTTTGCGTTATAAAGCCCTATCAGGTGTGTCGATGTCATACATGGGTGGACCATTTAGGAGTCGGGACATCCTGGTTTGTCCGTGGTTTGCGTTCATCTGCATGGCCAACATTTAATGCCCCCTTTTTTTTCTTACCATGACTACTCCCTGATAATAGTGGTGCCAGGAGTTAGATTGTCAGCCTATAGCCAACGATCAGCTGGATTCTAGTTAAAAAAAAGAATTGTCAATGTATGTTGAGTAGCCTAGTAGTAAAGCATTGTTTTCCTAAACGTATGTTAACATGGCTGATTTTTGAGTACTGAAAATGTCAGTGCAGATTCAACATGACATCCACCTCTAAAATCTATGCTGATTCAGCATGGATTTTAGTTGCTGATTTCTAATCGGAGATGTGGATTTTATGCTGAATTTTGAGGCAGATTTTCAGTTAAGATTTTCTATGGGCAGATTCAGTGTTAAAAAGGTTGTACCATGAGGTAAAATCCCCTGTGCTGGCTGCTTACAGCTAGGTGCATGTTGGCCATGTATTTGAATGAGGAGGGTGCTCTGCTATATTTGAAAGCTACCATAGAAGGTAATGGACAGGACGGCTAGAAGCATCACCCTCCTTATGAACATGCATTTTCGTCTTGCAGCAAGCCGCTAGTGCAGGGGTTAAAACCCCTTTAAGCGCTGAATCTGCCTTAAAGGGGTTGTCTCACTACAAGGATTGCTTTTTTTATGTTAAAGATCTTGCAAAAACAAGTCACTTTGCAATATGTGTCCATTAACAGTGTCCTACCTATTGTGAGATATCCCCTCTTGTATTGGCTGCATCAGCTCTTCAGGTTGATATAGCTACAGACCTGTTTGATCTCTTCTGATAGGCTGCCAGCACTGGTCGCTATAGCTACAGACCTGGCTTCTACTGCAGCCTAGTGGAAGCCAGTAAACGCGCCCCTGAATAAAAAAATGAAACTAAGAAAATAGGACTGAGGTAAGATGAATCAATGTAGTGACACAACCCCTTTAAGAAATGACATGTCATTTTTTTTTTTTCCATTGACTGAAAGATCGGCACCATCTGCACTGACATGCTGATTTTCCAGTCAGATATGAATGCTGAATCTGCATGAGATTCAGCATCCAAACTAGTTGCATGAACATCAACTAAAGGTTTATTTTCATAATGATTAGTCTAGTTACCTTCCCTTATAACATCTGTTTACCTTCTACCCTGCTAAAATGCCAACCTTTTCTCTCTGCCAGGTACTCTGTACAGCTGCTGACCCCTGCCAACCTCCTTGCCAAAATCAACGGCAAAGACAGCATTGAGAAGGAACACATAGAGGAAATTAATGAACTGTTCTACGATGCAAAATCATCTGCTAAAATACTAGCTGAGCAACAGGAAAAGTACATGAAATAAGCAACTAGGAGCTGCACACTGGATGTCCTGTAGTGTCCACCCAACAATCTACTGTGATACATTGAACTGGTTTTGTAAAGTTAAAATAGAAGTCTTGGAAGACTTAACAGAACTGCTCTTCCCTTTTCTTAGGGTTGGTTGGAAAAAGCAAACTTCATGGAACATATTTAAATTTTTTTTCTGCTATAAATTGTTTTTTTTTTTTATTGAAACATCAAAGAACAAAATGTGTTATGTGTGTATTTTTGTGTGTGTCTCTGTGTGAACCACTGTCCCATTCCCATTATCTGCTTCTGGAAATCTGTTGGGCCAGGTATAGTAGTACTGGAAAGATAAATGGTTGCATTGCAAGTCTGGCACCAGCCTCTTTCAAACATACAAAGTGGCCAGAGCTGAGCATGTGAATATAACGGATGAGAGATGGAGCAGGAGTAATGCTTTCCAGAGATTGTTATTCCCTAGCACCTGTGCAATTATCAAATCCATCTCCACAGTGAAGTTTTTACAACCAAATTGCCAAGGCTGGTAAGAAGCTTTCCGATTCATTATGTGCGAGAAGCAGGCCCTGCCGAAAAAGGACATATTAGTTACATCTTATCAGGCTGACACCTAATCTAGCAACAATTACAGCAGACACATATATTCTGAAATTTCAATTTCAGTGAAGTAACAATAAAAAAAAAATTGCTAAGATGGCGGAGTGAGAGAGGGGGCAACGGCTTGTGGCTTTTGCATACAGTAAGTGAGCAGCTATATGAGTTGTAGCTAGAAAATAAATAACATATATACATTATCCTCTGTTTTACTGTCGGTAGCACATGTATCAACTTCTGTCCCCAGAGTCTTCATATTTTCTTTGTGGTTGTAGATAGGAGGAACATTACTGCGCCTGCATTGCTGATATTGGCTTTTAGCTCCCTTCTATCCCAAATGTGCACCTAATATAAATGTCAGTTTAGACATACAAAAAAAAAAAAAAAACCTCCAGGATTTAGGGGCTCTTGAACAGTCTTGTATACACTAGAGTATCTTTTATGCAGTATGTAAAACTTGGGTGTTGTAGGTATAATGTTTTACTTCTGGGATGATTTTGTTATGTTGTATCTATTTTGGGATCATTACACTTGTATAGACAGTTGACAGGTAGCTCTACTACAATACTAAAATTCACACTAAGGGTATGATCACATGGAAGATTGGGGCGTATCCTGAATGTGCCCCAAGACGCCATGTGTTTTAGAAGTACGTGCTGTCCGGTGCATACTTCTAAAACACACGGGGCTGGCCTCCGACCGGCCCCATGAGCTCTTACTAGCAGCGGCGTGTAAGCGCCGCAAAGAAGTGACATGTCGCTTCTCTCCCCCAGCGTACAATACGATCGTCTTTTATGCCAGCGGAGAGGAGACATAATTCATAGTTCTCTGAGAGCTATGAATTACCGTAATTTCGGCACGCATGTTGGGCGTATTGAAGCGCAAATATGCGTGCTGCATTTACGCCGTCTGAACATACCCTTAAAGGGTGCGTCATCGCAATTTGTAAATTAATGTAATAGAATTGACCTTTCATTTAATACAATGATGAACGGAGTCTACTAGTATATAGGTGAGGGTTGCCTTCATGAGACAACTACTTCCAAGAACAAGGAGTAGCCTTTTTGCCAACATCCCTTTTATGCGTGTATAATACTAGAAGGAATTAGAAGATCTGTTTGGTTTTTTTTAATTATTCAGATACATTGAAAATGAAATATAAAGCAGTATGTTCTTAATGGGATTGTCAACCTCATTAAAAAGTTTACTAGTGAACGATGAAGTAAAAGATGGTAAACTACTGCAGCCAATCATTTGGAAGATTGAACACAGACCTTCCTCTGGTAGCAGCAGCACATAACTTTTTTTATTTTACTTGGAGCCCAGGAGCTACTTAAATGACACCATCAAAGACAAAAAAAGATGTTCCCCATTATTAGAAAATGCTCTAAGCTGATTTGCTGGCCACCAAAATGACAGGAAGCACCGAAAATGGTGCGATAGTAATAGATTATCTGCAGATTGTCACATAAAATATTGCGTGATCGGAAATTTCTGATCAACCTAAAAATGGAGGCAATTAAAAGAGTTAGCCCTTTTTCCCAAGGGTAAAATTGGAGAGTTGAAAACTTCAAAGTTTCTCTTAGCTGGTTTATAAACCAGTTAGTAGAATGGACGTCAGAACTGACACATTGGGTCAGACAGTCGGTCCCACCGCATTCGGTCATTAATATGAATGAACTTTTTTTTGTTTTAGATTTTCAGTAAGGCCATGTTCACATGTTGAACAATTTACATAAAGAAGAATTAAAATCTCCAAATCACAAGAAAGGGCATATTTCCTACTACCAAGGCAGGTCGAAAGTCCATTCCAAGGGCTGCATAGGTGTGCAAAATAAAACAGTCGCACACTTACTATTCAGGAGGAGAGACTACCTAGTACCATACTTGCATATAGACTAATGCAAAATAAAAATTTGTTCACACTATAATGCAAAGAAGCCACAGAACCATAAAATACTGGTGAATTAGCAGTGCCACACTCACTGTTCATGAAGAGTGGCTGTTTAGTATTATCTTTTCACATAGATGGCTGCTGTAGGATGCCTGTCATGTGGCTATATGTAGTTCACCATGCTGACTTACAGCCTATTACTGGCAGACTAATACTATTTGAGCAAATGTATCTGTAAGAGGATGTTCACACCGCGGTTTTTAGATACGTGTTTGGTTCCGTGTTACAGACCCAAATGCGCATTTAACAATGTGCAGTGTGATTTTTACATTAATTTCAATGTAAAACATGCATTGCCGTTCAGATGAGTGATCACCCATGCGTGTTTTACATGTGTTTTTGTGATGCGTCTTTCGGATCCGTTCAAAGAAATGACATGTCAATTCTTGATCCGCTTGACGCAGCATACGCCCTATTTCAACTAGAGCAGTGTTTCTCAACTCCAGTCCTCGAAACCCACCAACAGGCCAAGTTTTCAGGATTTCCTCAGTATTGCACAGGTGATATAATTGTCAGTGCATTCTGTGGTAGATACTGACACAGGTGATATCATTATTGTCAGTGTGTTCTGGGGGAGATCCTGAAAACATGACCTGTTGGTGGGTCTTGAGGACTGGAGTTGAGAAACACAGAACTAGAGGCTGCGTTTATGCTGCAGGTAAAACGTATCCAAACATGCAGCACATTTTGGGTGTGTGTTGGATGCGTTTTAGGCGGTGCTTTTGAATCAGTTTTTCGAATCCGAAAAACTCATTCAAAACACCATGTAGACATACCCGAAGGGTTCTTTGATAAGTTGGCACATACCTGTATACCTTTCCACACAAAGGTATACAGTAAAAAATAAAAAAAAATAAAGTATACTATATGGTGTACCTGCACCCCCTAACACCATTACCACCTTAACAGTGGAAGACTGTTAGCTTATAAATTGGGATGTAACGGCCCTCATCGCTGTGCCAGATTTTTACTCTATAGCAATATAGGGCACTTTGTTACTGGAAATCAATGGTGGTCATAGATCAGACCTTAAAACTATCTTTATACATGTACTTACAAGCACACATCCCTAAAATTATTCTACATGTACACTGTTTATACAGTGGGGAAAACAAAGTAGTCAGCCATCAATTGTGCAAGTTCTCCCACTTAAAAAGATGAGGCCTGTAATTGACATCAGCAGTAGACCTCAACAAATCACATTGTCTGATTTGGAAAGCATTTATGTGCAAATTATGGTGGAAAATAAGTATTTGGTCACCTACAAACAAACAAGATTTCTGGCTCTCACAGACCTGTAACTTTAAGAGGCTCCTCTGTCCTCCACTCATTATGTGTAGTAATGGAACCTGTTTGAACTTCTCAGTATAAAAGACACCTGTCCACAACCTCAACCAGTCACACTGTTTGACCAAAGAGCTGTCGAAGGACACAGAAACAAAATTGTAGCCTTGCACCGGGCTGGGAGGACTGAATCTACAATAGGCAAGCAACTTGGTGTGAAGAAATCAACTGTGGGAGTAATAATTAGAAAATCGAAGACATACAAGACCACTGATAATCTCCCTCGATCTGGGGCTCCACGCAAGATCTCACCCTGTGGGGGTCAAAATGATCACAAGAACGGTGAGCAAAAATTCCAGAACCACACGTGGGCTGCTAGTGAATGACCTGCAGAGAGCTGGGACCAACGTAACAAAGGCTACCATCAGTAACACACTACGCCGCCAGGGACTCAGATCCTGCAGTGCCAGACGTGTCCCCCTGCTTAAGCCAGTACATGTCCGGGCCCATATGAGGTTTGCTAGAGAGCATTTGGATGATCCAGAAGAGTATTGGGAGAAGGTCATATGGTCAGATGAAACCAAAGTAGAACTGTTTGGTTGAAACACAACTCGTCGTGTTTGGAGGAGAAAGAATGCTAAATTGCATCCAGAGAATACCATACCTACTGTGAAGCATGGGGGTGGCAACATCATGCTTTGGGGCTGTTTCTCTGCAAAAGGATTAGGATGACTGATCTGTGTACATGAAAGAATGAATGGGGCCATGTATCGTGAGATTTTGAGTGCAAACCTCCTTCCATCAGCAAAGGCATTGAAGATGAAACGTGACTGGGTCTTTCAGCAGGACAATGATCCCAAGCACACTGCCAGGGCAATGAAGGAGTGGCTTCATAAGAAGCATTTCAAGCTCCCGGAGTGGCCTTGCCAATCTCAACCCCATAGAAAACCTTTGGAGGGAGTTGAAAATCCGTGTTGCCCAGCAACAGCCCCAAAACTTCACTGCTCTTAAGGAGATCTGCATGGAAGAATGGGCCAACATACCAGCAACAGTGTGTGCCAACCTTGTGAAGACGTTTGACCTCTGTCATTGTCAACAAAGGATATATAACAAAGTATTGAGATTAACTTATTGACCAAATAGTTATTTTCCACCATAATTTGCAAATAAATTCTTTCCAAGTCAGACAATGTGATTTACTGGATTTGTTTTCTCATTTTGTCTCTCATAGTTGAGGTTACCTATGATGTCAATTACAGGCCTCTCTCATCTTTTTAAGTGGGAGAACTTGCACAATTGGTGGCTGACTAAATACTTTTTTACCCACTATATAGACTTGCAAGGTTTGACCCATCAATATGACCTGAAACTAAGCTGACCACAGGGCATTTGGATGTTGAAACCTTTGACCATTCAAGCATTGAAGTATAATTTAGTATTACCTAGTGCCTGTTGAGTAGATTTGTGTGACCAACTGCTAGCGCTATACATATACTGGGGTTGCTCAAATTAACTAGAACCTCCTTCATTTTACATAGTCAGCTTGAACTATTCCTGACATATCTTGCCTCATTTTTCTGAATCATGTAACTTATATTGCTTTTGAAATATTATTTTTGCCAAACTGAGTATTTGTTGGTGTAGGGCTAGTAGGGGCACCTGTGACCTGAGTTCATAGTTGTGTGTTGGTCTATTCTTTCCGTGTTCATAATTGTTAAGAAAGATTGGCAAAATATCTGCAGCCAGAACTAAATGTGGGTGAAAGTCAAAGCTTGACACGAGGGACAAAAGAGAACCTTGTTGAATTGTAACTAAAGCTCAAAATAATACAGCCCTCAAATTACTGCAGAGCTAAATGCAAGTTTAAGGGTACTAGTATAAACTTTGAGGCGCAAATCCTGGTGGTGGCACATGTGTAAGTAAGGCCTCGTTCACACGGCTTATTTGGGCACGGATTGGCGCCGTACTCCGCGCCGGATTTGCGCTGCAGTACGGCGCCAATCCGTCCCTGTCATTACGGTAATCCACTGCTCTCATAGAGAACAGTGGAATCCGTCGCTCCTCCCCGCTCGGCGAATCCGCCGCGGGGGGAGAAAGTGACATGCACATTATTTACGGCGCGGACGCGCCGTAAACAATGCATTGTCTATGGGGCCGGGAGCGGCGCCCCCGCCGCGCTCCGGCCCCGCCCCCCGTCCCGCCCCTTATTCACGGCGGATTTGTGAGCTCAATACGGCTCACAAATCCGTCGGGAATAAGCCGTGTGAACACGGCCTAAGAGTTCAACCTGACTTTGTAAATTCTAGTGAAGTTATTCAATCCATGTAGGGGTGTATGTAAAATATACAGGCTAGTATATTGACAAAAACAAAACACCTAGAGAGAAATTTTGGTTTGCCGCAAAACTCTGCATGTGGTCATAATATCTATAAGATTACAGGTGTGGACTGATTAGACACGTGGTCTTACCCCAAGATGGTGCATAACTGGTTCAACTATTGCCCTGTAAAAAGACTCGGAGGCTGCTTTTGGGTTGTGTACCTTTTAAGAAGCGCTCGCTGACTGCAAGACATGCCTTTATGAAGCCCTCAGATGCATTTTGCCCAGTTGCCAAACTTTAAGATGTGGTACATCATTGGATTGTGAGAAGCAAGATTGTCATACCGATGTGTGAAGCATTACACCGGCCGTTCTCACCAAGCTGTTAGGATGTGTCGGAAGCAGTGATTACATGAGGGCACACACACATGGTGAACAGGCTCCAGATGTCCTAGAGGGCCAACAGTAGAGCAAAGCATTTAATCCACCAACAAGCATGAGCTTGCAGTTTCTTTGTCCACCATCCAGACACAAGTGACACCTTCATTACACACCTCTGTCTCTCCCTGGGCCATTTCCAGACACTTACCAAAAGGATATCTGATGTCACATCCCACAGTATGTGTCCTGCTGCTGACAGCCAAGCAGCTGATGTAAACAGTTCCGAATGGCCGGGCATAACGCTTGGTTGCCGCTCACCTCCCATAAACATGCCTGGAGTTGTGGGGCATTCATCAATCGGTTGCACAGGGCATTGTTTACAATTAAGCAGTCATCAGTGTGTGATGGAGCCAAAGGACGTCCACTTCTTTGCCTTTCTGTGACTCTTCCAGTCTCTCTGTATCTCTGATACAACCTGCTGATAACACTCTGTAACACTCTAAGCTCAGTGGCCACTTCCGTCTGGAAGCATCCTGCTTGAAGCCTCACATTGGCGAGATCCCGTTGATCAATTGTAAGGTGTTGTCTTGGTCTCATGATGTCAAAATGTAAACAGCATGATGAGGAGGACTGTTTAAATCCAAATTCAAATTGATCCCCAAAAAATTATCAGGCGATTCAGGAATCAAACACCTGTTGTGAACTTTGCCATTAAGCTCCTTGAGATCAGCAAGTTGTGCAAAAAGTTGAACCTTGGACATGTGCATTATAAAGTTAAGAGATGGTCTCATTTAGTTGATTTAAAAAAAAAAAAATTATGTTCAACCATTAGCCAAATATCCCTGACTTTTTGTGAGTAGTGTGTTTTAAAGTGGACATACCCTTTACACATTTAATCATAACTTTCTGGACATAATTGGAGAGAATTTCTTCTGCAGGACAACGCAGATGTTGCTCCAAACAGCTTTGCTGTTTATTTTACTTATTTTGTTTTTCTTTAATCCTTAAAAAATGAATCCAACAATATTTTGTAGTGACAAGCATATGTATTCTGCTCACGTCCTAAAATAAATTCAGTATTATAAATTCAGTAGCTATACCATGCAATAGATATTTTCTATGATAAAAACAATCATATGCGGTATCCAGTTGTCCGGAAAGTCTAGTAATCCAGAATTGGATTCCTGCACCGAACTGCAACCACAAAGCCAAATGTTGAGGGGAACAAACAGAAAATTCTTCTAATTAAAATGCTGAAGGTTTTTTACCCATATATTGTAAAGATTATTCCAGATTATTTAGTATTACGGCATGGATCTGGGCCTGTTGATGCTGGCATGAAACCATTTTGTTATATATATGCTAGAACAGTAAATGACTATTAATACTTGTAATTTCTCTTTTTCGAAATATAAAAACACTAGGGCAGAAATCTCCCGTCTACCAGTGTTGGTATAGAATTCTCAAAATTTTACACTCCCATCAAACAATTTATCATTAAATAAAAGAAGAACACCAGCCTGCATACTAAAGCATAGGCCACATTTATAAAATAAGATGAAACCATAATTTGTGACATAAAAGTATCCGCCATCTCTCGGCCGCCTCTTATCCCCCGTCCCTACATTCTGCTTGCATACAGGTTTTATTCCGTGATCATAGTTTGGGCCGTGTAGAAATGAACACATAAATAAGTATAATAAAGCGCCTTTCCAGAGCCGTCACACTCAGTAGCGGGGGGGATCTCTGGTATTGATGGTGCTGTCACTTGGCTGGTTTCAACTTTTTGATTAATGGTCTTCAAAAACTTTTCCCCGGTTCCCATCGGCTTCCTTATTACCTATGTATCTTTTCATCAGTAGGAATGGAGAAAGGGGGGGGAGCATTAAAAAAGGTTGGTGAACGGGTGTTCTGCCTGACAGAACTGGATTATAAAAGGTAATAATTGCAGGTGGCGTCAGTAGATGGTATTTCTTTTTCCTTTAACATGTTGGTTGCCAGATCATCTGTGAGCTTCCAACCATTGAGTCTTATGCCGACAGCAAATGGTTGTCCAGGCCTATTCTTTGTGACGCTCAGTTCTCCGTTTCGTGATGGGGTTAATCATATCTGACTTTACTTGAACTTGTAGCCCTGAGTGGGTACAATTTCTCACGGCTAGACAGCACGATTAATTCCTGTTGCCCTCCAAGGGTCCTGCTGGAGCACGAAACGTCCAGCTGGCCCAGAGCTGATAAGATGTACCTTTTGATTCAGTCCTCCTTTGATTGGTCTTACTGTCACCCACAATAGCTTTCACCGTTTGGGACCTCTCTGCCTGACTGACTGATCTATCTATCTGCAGCCTTCTGTTCTCCATTACCAGCTACCCCACCTCCATCTTTCTCCTGCTTGTCTGCTGGCCCTTGGCATTCTACCTTCACCACCGGCGCACCTTGTCCATTTAAAATCCCACTCTCTCTTCAGCAACCCTCGTTAATCCAACACCCTCCCCCCCTTCCTTATTTTTCCTCCGCACCACATCTAATGGAAATCCACTGAAGTCTCGTCTTTAATAAAATACATCTGCCAGCGCTTCTCTCTGGCAGATAAAGGCCGGTCAGTGTTACTTTGCAATCCTTGGGCAGTTTGATTAATGGTGAAAAGCTAAAGCAAGATCGACTACTGTTTTTTTTTTTTTTATTTTACAAGGGCTGTCAGCGTGGCCGAGGCTTCACAAAACATCCCAGCTAGACAACAATACAGCATGAGAAAAAGGTTGGTGGGGGGCAGAGAGAAGAAGAGGGGAGGTGGGGGCTTTCCGACTACCCAAATCATATTAGCCTCATGACTAAATATAAATGACTCCAGGGCTATCAAGCCACTGTCTGGGGTGCTGGGGGTGGGGGAGTGAGGAAGGCGAGCGCTGGCACATTGTAATAACTAAATGCTAATAATAAATCATTGTTGAAGGGGACAAGGCTGATAATATTTTTGTTGCACTGGTCTGCTGCCACGCTTCTTGGAGAAGGGTGCATGCTTTTAGGTGGAAGGCTTTTTTTTTTTTTTCGATAGTGAGAATTGCATTTGAAGCAAGTTATTAATCTGTCAGTCACCTCCCCTGGTCTATCTCTTGCTTTTAATACCCCCTCCTCCATGTAGACTCATAGATGCAGTGTTAAATCCATTACCAAATGTTATGGAACTGTAGGATCATTGTTTTAGTATATTATTATTGCGCAATCTTGAATAATGTAATCTGCAATTTAAGAGGCTTAAATTAAAGCTCCTGGGGCCCCATGTAGAATCTATACTACGGCCCTATATCCATCATGCAATATTTATTGGGGTGTCAGATAACAGGCTCCAAACTACTGCAACCGCTGCAGTCCCTATAGCAGTGATCTTCAACTTGTGGTTTTTCTGTTTTAAAACCGTAAAACTCCAGCCCTGATCAAAAGGGAACAAGAGTTGTAGGGCCATAGACCAGTAGAGACCAGTACCCTTTAGTTATCATCTGTCATTTTTTAATTTTTCAAAAGTGACACAAGGATTGTCATTGTAGCAGGAGCTCCTGCAGTTGCTGTGGCTGTCAGAGCTCCCTTCATACATTAATAGAGTTAAATAAGTTTTATAGAAAGTTAGTCTTGATGGCCTATCATTTAAACTTACGGGAATCTATAAAGCAAACAACAGAGGTTTAATATTGCATTTATTGGGAACTATAGAAAATGTGTACATGATGAGCTCCCTCTAGTGGTAGCTACAGTTCACAAGAAAGTTAATATTTACTTGTATACAAGGACTTTGGAGCTCTGTGTAAAAGAAAACTACTCCTTTTAAATATATTAAGAAATTATTTCAGTATATTGGACTTAAACATGAACTGATATTTATGATGGGATTTACAGACTTTTATTCTGCAGGCTCCTCTGTTGAAGGTTACCTAACAACCAGATGGCTTCCTGCCTTTGTGAGTACAAATTGAAGACACATAGGGCAACATGTATGAAACTTGAATGAGACAAAGGCTGCTAAAGCAGTTAATTGAGAACATGATTTATGGTAGATGATGTATTGGTTTCATTCATTTGTATTATTTAATTGAAAGGTAATTTTAGATTTAGTGGCAGCCTTGTGGTGACAAAAACACCACTGTCTGACATCAAGCCCCAGCAATAGTAATGGAGAGGTGTCTGTCAGATGCCTCTATTACTAACAAAAAATGTAAACAATAAAACAACACAGAATCATAAAAAAAGCTATTTATTTAAAGACACACCCACCGACAACTGCCCTCAATGACCATTTTATTAAATAAATAGAGGCAACGCTGGTCTGAAGAGGCACCACCCAACTTTCCCAGGTGCTGGAAGACTGGGTGACATTCCCCACAGCAGGCACCCAGAAAAGCTGGGTGCCTGCTGTGACTGATGGGAGATCACCCAGCTTTCCTGGACACTGGATAGCTGATCTAGCACCTAGGAAATCTGACATCCCCCATAGCAAGCACCTAGCGTACGTGACAGCCTGCAAGTCTTCACCCACTGTTTGCAAGTCACACTGATATGGAAAATTGGATTGAACAGCGCAGCCTCGGGGATTCAGGGCATATGCCCTGGATCACCAGGTCGTACTTGTGAAAATTTGGACTTCTCCCAGCCGTCCCGGGACGGCAGGACTTTGGTCCCAAATCGAGATTCTCCCACCGAAATTGGGACGGTTACGAGGTATAAGTTCTGTAAAACCAGTTTTGAATTGAGCATGGCCTATCTGAGCAATACCGAACATTGTCATGAATTCAAAGTGCAACAATAGTCACCTGGGGTAGGCTGTAGTGGCTGAGATGGAAAAAGCAAACACATACAAACTAATGTCACAACAGCACCAAAGAGGGACTAAGACACACACAAACATTAGTTTCATGACAAATTTAAAACCACACTGCTTCTATATTTACTATATTTACTTAATGATATGTATACACGTGAGGTTTTTACTGCAATTTTTTTTTTTTTTAATTCAAGAAAATGTTTATTAATGAACAAATCAAAGAATCAAGTATTCAAATGGCTGTAGAACACAAAATAAAGAAATAAATGGTTAATAAATGTATACAAACACAGAGCCACAGTAGTATAAAGGCAACAAAGATGCTGTTAGGGTAATAACGATGAAATATACAGTAGATATATATAAAAAACAAAACCCACAGATAGGGGCATATGTTTTAAAGTTCCTGTAACAATAAAGGTGAGGTGCCCCTCCTAACATGAAATGCAAAATAGGACCAATACAATGAAAGAGAAAGAAGTTGTAAGCGCCCTTTCAGTTAGGGCGCATAGAACGGCCATAGATCAATGTTGCGTAACTAAATAGCAAGATGGAGACGACATAGGGACAGACCAGTTATACTCTCACACAACACATCTGTACGACACATAAAACAAGACAGAACCTACAAAAAAAAAAAGGGGGGGGCGAAGGAGGGGGAAAAGAAAAGCGTTCTCCCCTAAGAGCGGGCATTTTAAGAAGTAATGGAGAGAAATAGTGGGGAGTTCTGGAAGAGTGTCTAAGGATACCAGGTTCTTCTGAATTTATCAAGGTGTTCAGGGGTTCGGGAAATTAACTCCTCCATTCGCCTTACAAACCCAATTTCCGCGAACCATTCGTCTAAGGAGGTGGGACATTCGATTTTGGCCTCGTTCACACGGCTTATTTGGGACGGATTGGCACCGTACTCCGCGCCGGATTTGCCCTGCAATATGGCGCCAATCCGGCCCTGTCATTACGGTAATCCACTGCTCTCATAGAGACCAGTGGATTCCGTCGCTCCTCCCCGCTCGGAGAATCCGCCGCGGGGGGAGAAAGTGACATGCACATTATTTACGGCGCGTACGCGCCGTAAACAATGCATTATCTATGGGGCCGGGAGCGGCGCCCCCGCCGCGCTCCGGCCCCGCCCCTTATTCACGGCGGATTTGTGAGCTCAATATGGCTCACAAATCCGTCGGGAATAAGCCGCGTGAACACGGCCTTTCACTTACACGGGATCACAGTTTTGGCGGCCTGAAGCAGATGCTTAAGAAGAGATTTTTTGAACTTATCAACAGACATTGGAATCATGAAGAGCAGCAGTGCCTCCGGAGTATTCGGATCGAAACCCCAGTAATTTCCTCAATTACTTCCAGGACCGAAATCCAGAAGCTACGTAGCACAGAGCTTCCCTGCCAAACATGGGACATAGTCCCCTTTTCCTATCCACATCTCCAGCACACATCTGAGGTGGAGGAGATTTTATGCAGCGCAGAGGGAACCCTGTACCAGCGGGAAAGGATTTTGTAGCAGGTCTCCTGGTGTTTGGACGCCACCAACACTTTATGGGTCATCTGAAAACATTGCTCCCATTGAGCAGAGGTAAAGGAAAGGCCTAACTCCTCTTCCCACCTAAGGCAGAAAGAGGGGGGAGAGCTCGCCCTACCAGAAAGCAATAATTTATACAGAAATGACAAAGAGTGCCTCGTGCTTACGGACAGTACCACAGCCGACTCAAAAGCCGTAAGTGGCCTAGTCAAGTGAAACCTGGACTTGATCTTGTGAAAGAAATGAGAAAGCTGAGTAAGCTGAAAAGAGGCAGTGGCAGGAACTGGGTTCCATCCAAAAATATCACCAAGTGGTCTTAATTTCCCTTCAGTGGCCACCTGGCAGAGGCGCAGGGGAGTCCTTTTCGTCCCACCCAAGAAAACATTTGGCGAGACATCCGGAGGGAAATCAGGGTTATCAGTAAGAGGTACACATGGGCCCTCCCGGTCTTTAAAAGTGTGGGAATTTCTGTAAGTGTATAAGATGGACAGGGTTTGTTTCACACAGAAAGAGGAGGACATGTTGTCGCCCAATGCAGGAGTCCAGGTCCAGGAGACAACCGCCACTGCAGAGGAGCTAAGGTCCTCTGCCAAGGTGACCCACAGTTTGCTATCTCCATCATTAGCCAGCGCCAAAAACCTCGAGTAAGCCGAGGCCAGATAATACAACCTACAATCGGGCAACCCCGTGCCTCCCGCAGCCTTAGGCCTAGTTAAGGTGTCATACGCTATTCGCAGTCTTTGCGTGGACCACACAAAAGCCATGAAGCATCTTTGAATATTTTTCCAAAAAATGGGCCGGGCTATGTATGGGAAGGGTTTGAAAGAGGTATAAAAACTTAGGGAGAATAGACATTTTTAATAGATTGATTCTGCCAAACCAGGACAATTCCTTGTTCTGCCAGCTATCCAGGTCCCGTTTAGTTTTACGTAACAGAAGAAGGAGGTTATTAGCGAAGAGCTTCGACAAGTCTTCAGACATGTGCACCCCCAAATACACGATGCCCGCTCCAGACCACTTAAAAGGGAAATTGGACTGCATGGAAGTCTGTTCTTGGGCGGTAATCCCAATGCCAAGGACCTCGGATTTGGATAAATTTATTTTGAAATTTGACCAATTCCCAAAGTGTCTGATTTCGGCCATCAGAGCTGGGAGGGAGATATGTGGATTAGTAATGTAGACCAAAAGGTCATCGGCAAAGGCCGAGCATTTATACTCCTGGGCCCCAATAGTAATCCCTTTAACATCCGGATTTGATCTGATGGCCGCCACCAGACTCTCCATCACCAGGACGTACAACAGCGGGGACAGGGGGCAACCCTGTTTAGTCCCATTTAAGATAGAGAAGGGAGTAGATAAGGCGCCATTAACCTTAAGACAGGCAGAGGGCGCGCGATATAAGGCTGCAATCTAGGCTAAGAAACCAGGGCCAAGACCCAGATGACAGAGAGTTTGATGCAGAGAAGGCCACGAAATACGATCGAACGCCTTCTCCGCATCCAGTGACAACACCACCAGCGGAATCTTGCTGGAGCGTGCATGGTTGATAAGATCTAGTGTTTTAAGCGTATTATCGCGCGCCTCCCTGCCCGTAACAAAGCCCACCTGGTCCGGATGAACTATCGAGTTCAAGAGGGGGCTGAGTCATGGCGTCACTTTGCGTAAATTCAATCCAATTTACAACGAAATAGGACGTAGCTGCCACAATTTTGAGGGTCCTTACCAGGTTTAGGAATAATAGCGACATGTGCCAACGTGGCTTGAGCAAGGAAGTGAGTATCAACTGTGATGGAGTTAAAAGCATCCAGGAGCACTGGGCTAAGTAGGTCTCGAAAGGTTTTATAAAATGGTCCCGTAAAGCCATCCAGCCCTGGGCTTTTCCCACCTGGGAGATCCTTAATGACCGCCTGCAGCACCATCAGAGTGAATGGTTCCTCCAAAGTCTCGGCAGCCGAAGCTGGGATCCTGGATGCCAAGGATGGGTGCGGAAACACGCCCGGTTGATTGGGATGGGAGGGGGGTGATAAGTTATATAACTTGGAATAGAATGAGTGAAAGGTTTGAGCAATTTCCTCAGTGGAATGAACCACGGAATTCGAAGTGGTCTTGATGGAAGGAACGTGAGATTGGGCCATTTGGGAACGGACTGCCCTGGCCAACATCCGCCCACACTTGTTACCATATTCATAAAAGGAGCTGTGGCATTTCTGGAGAAGGCAACCCCATGAGGCCTCCAAAAGACGTCGCACCTCCAAACGTGCAGTTTGCAGCTCCCAGAGGAGCGTAGGGGAGAGGGCACCTTTGTGCACTGCCTCCAGTGTGGAGACCCTGGAAAGAGCTTTTTTAAGGATGGCCGCTCTGTCTCTTTTGAGCCGAGAGCCATGTTTAATGAGAGTACCCCGGAGCACGCATTTAAGTGCCTCCCATTGGGTAGTCCTCGAAGTGGAGTCAGAGGCGTGGAGAGTCAGGAATTGGGAGATCTGGTTCTCAATGTCAGTGACACACAGAGTGTCCAAAAGAAGGGACTCATTTAACTTCCAATTCCAGACTCTCTCTCGCGTGGCAGGGAGTCGAAGGGAACAGAACACTGGAGCATGGTCAGACCACAGAATGTTCCCAATGGAGGTAGAAACCAACAGAGGTAAGGCAGAATGCTGGACCATAATATAGTCTAGGCGGCTATAAGAGCCATGGTGGGGGGGGGGGGGAGGAGAAAGAGTAATCCCTATCAGAGGGGTGTAGAATCCTCCAGGCATCACAGAGCTAGAGTAGCCAAAGGGCTCTTTTCACCTTCTTGATAGCAGAGTAAGCTAATGCAGATTTCCCAGAGGAGTTATCCGGAGTGGGATCAAGCGTAACATTAAAGTCACCACTAAGTATAACAGTCCCCTGGGCCAAGGGAAGAGAAATGTCGACCAAGGATTCAAAAAAACTGTCATGGCCCACATTCAGGGCATAAGCATAGATAATGGTGAACAGCTGCCCACTGATAGAGAGGACCAATATGAGGTAACGAGCCTCTGGATCCACCGTACAGCTAACAACCTGGTGCGTCAGAGACCGATGAATGGCTATGGCGACCCCCCTGGATCGGGACTCAGAGCATTAAGTGAAGTGCCACGAGGTGGAATGTTTACTCTTGATAGTGGGGGCGTGTCCTACCTTAAACTGAGTCTCTTGGAGGCATATGATTTGGACCCTGGAGCGATGAAAGTGGTGGAGAACCTGTGCACGCTTCTCCGGTGTGTTCAGTCCTTTTGTGTTGAAGGAGGCAACATGAAGGTCCATTGCTGGAAGAGTCAGGGGGGATTTCAGTCCACACCGAACCAGGACAAGCCTCCAACTCCGGAACCACTGCTGCAGAAGAGGGAGAAGAAAGAGGGAAGGAGGAAAGGAAAGAAAAAAAACCCCCAAAAAAAACCACACACAGCACTCCTACACACACTAAGGCAAACAAAACACGAAACAACAAACACAAAAGCAGGTACCAAAGTCCTGTACGTTACCTGAACAAGGTAAATTCAGGGAATGAGAATCCTGCTAAGAGTGAGTGAACTCAGTGCAGGAGTTCCACCTACTGGGGGAATGTGGAAGAGCTCAGGAGAGTAGAGAGGACTCCCCTCGACCGTCACTATAGTGCAACTGAACAAGAATAACAATGATAACCAAGCATCTCTTAAATGAGCTTATAAGGGGAAAACTACATTAGCACCTAAAAAAGGACGCAACAAAATATTAGCCATAGTGCTCATGAAGGACCATCAGTGTCTGCCAGGGCAAGCCAGAAGAAATATATCCTCCCACAGTGTGTGGAGCACCTCCACCAGAAATTTCCAGAGAGGCGTCTTCAGGGAGGGTTCGAGGGAGGAGATCGCTGTCGGTCCCGAGCCAAGGGGACCCCAGAGCCCGCCGTGGGCCTCCCCGTTGCCCCTGTGAAGGAGTAGCAGTGGGCGATGTAGAAACAAGCTGCAAACGTCTCTTTGGCTGGGGAAGTTTGAAGGCTAGGGAAACCAAGGTCGGCCAATCCGAGAAGGACAAGTTCTTGATCTGAAGAGCATGTAACACTGCTGGAATGTCCTTTGCTGAACGTATTGTTAGCGTTTGTTTAGATAGGCGCATGTGTAGCGCGAAGGGTTATCCCCAGTGAAAGGGGATATTCTTCTCCCTTAAGACATCCAAGAGCGGTTTTAGAGTGGCCCTCTGAGCTAGAGTAAGGCGAGACAAATCCTGTAGAATCTGGATGGGGGCACCCTGGAAAAACAGAGACTTACACCGCCTAGCCTCGAAGAGGATGTCCTCCTTCATAGCAAAAAAGTGTACCCTCCACACAACATCCCGTGGCCTAGGATCCTCAGGGTTAGGGGGTCTCAGTGCTCTATGAGCCCTGTCCAGTTCGATATGAGCTGCAGGTGGACACCCTAGGAGGTCATTGAAGATAGCCGTGATCACTGTGAACAGATCGGCGTTGGGAACCGATTCTGGGAGGCCCCTGATGCGTAGGTTGTTACTCCTACTGCGGTTTTCAATGTCATCCAAATGTTGTTGTATGGCGAATAGTTGAGCCGATTGTTGCGCCACTTCATCAGACACCGTAGCAAGAGTAGCAGAGGTCTTGGACTCGGCCTGATCCAGGTCGCTCACTTTCGTGTGCAAGGAAGACAGCTCTGCGCGCAGGTGGGCGAACTCCCCGACCATTTGTGTAGACAATGTGGAGATGTCGGTCTTTGAAGGGAGAGAGTGCAGCAGTTGTTTGAGGTCAGCTAGTGTCACCGGCTTGTTGTCATCCAGAGGAGCTGGGGTGTCACTGATAGGAAAAGAGGAATGCACCTGACCAGGTTGTGGCACCGATGCTCCAAGGATCGCAGGTGTGCCCCGCAGGCTGTAGTTCGGATATGGGTAAGCAGGTGAGGCCATGTGCATAGGCAGAGATCGCCCTCCACCAGGCTCAGGGTAGGGTCCAGAGGCTCGTGGACCACTTGCCGGCAGCAAGCCCCACGGTGAGGTTGGCATGGCATGTGAGGGCGATGTCTCCCAAGAAGATCCCATGGACCAGGTGGGGGATCCCGCTGTCGGCAGCTGCAGGACAGCAGTGCTGCTGGGTGGGGCGCCTCTGGGACTCTGAGAGACACTGTTCCCTCCTGTATGCTGCCAGGACAGCACAAGACGGGTGCCCAAGGGGTCTGTAACAGGCTGGCTAGAGCCCATAAGCTGTCGGGCCCGGGCCGCAGGGCAGCACCCCTGTGCTTGTAAGGGCGTCAATGTCCAAGTGGCTGCAGGTGGAGAAGGGGGGCCTCCTGGAGAAGCAGGAGCCATTACTTAGCCCCCTTGCAGACTGTGGGAAATTCCAACTGATGCAGGCTGCGCTGGGTTAGAGCAGGAGTCAGGCACCCGCAAGCAGGAGAAGTTCACTGTAGGAGCCCGCAGCTCCGGCTGCGCGCGGCTCTCAGCAGCTGCTGAAGGTGACTCACCCCGCTGTGTTGGCGGTGCGGAAGCGGCGTCACCGTCCCGGATCACAGGCGCAGGAGGAGGAGGTCGGGCGCACGGAGTCTTCGCTTCCAGCAGCAGGTATGGTGCCGGGTGTTGGTGAGGAGTCCCCCGCAGCCTCAGGGAAGGTGGGGAAGATTGCACTTCCCTCCGCAGCATGTCGCCATCCGGGGAAACGGAGAGGGATGGTGCGCGGTGTCGGCCGTCTTGCGGGCCCACGGGACTGAGGGCCGGGAGCGAAGTTGCCGGCTTAACCAGCGGGAAGAAAGTCCCAATCTCTCCCTGGGCAGAGCTTGAGCGCTGGGAGCCCCTGGGCTTCAGTTTTTTGGCAGTTTTGCCCATGTTCAGCCGTGGATGATGCCTAGAAAAGCCGATGGACCAGAGGAGCTCAGCAGTGTGCTTCCTCACACGGCCATTGCTAAACCACGCCCTCTTTAGTGCAAATTTTGATCAAATTGTGTTAGCCCACCTACCATATCAAGGTCACCTGTTGCCCAGAATACATTCGTGGTTTTGGCCTCAGGAGAGGTGTCTATCGATGGGGCCCTACCTTTGCCATGGTTACTTTAGCATGTTAGGAGGACTAACAGAATTTGATCAAAATGTGCACTAAGAACCTCACGTGTATACATATCACAAATGTGGCAGTAATACAGCTTAAATTATACATTTAGGGTGGCATGTATGAATGAGGCTGAGCCAGATATCTGGCGTCTTTTCAGCCCGATAATAGGCGCAGCCCTGTTCACTCCATTTTTTAATGTGCTGCACGCCGTTATCAAGCGCATTACATAGCGCCCACAGCACTTTGTAATGCGTCCAATATCGGAGGGCGTGCGGGAGGTGGGGCACACTAGAACCGTAGCGAAGCTACATGTGTATAGCTTCGCTACGGCACTTCTGGCCGCATTACTGCTGGAACAGGTATACTACTTTCAAAGTGGTTGACCTGAGCCAGAATTGTCGTACTAGGGCTAGAATGCGCCTGATTTATGAACCGCTGTAGAGCTGTTTCATAAATCAGGCGCATTCTAGCCTATTATTAGGTGCATGAAATTTGACGTTAACACGCCAAATTTCATACATGCCGCCCTTAATGTTTGTGGGTGTCTTTGTGCCTGTGTAGTTTGTTTGTAAATGTAGATCAATATGGGTCTCTTTAGATTGGGAGAGACAAAAGAAATGCACATCTTAAGTGAACACAAGTTTAATAAATGAAATAAAAGAAGAGAAAAAAAAGATCAAAACTCAGTCAGCACAATGAAACACATTACCTAGCTAAGGTTTTAGAACAATTATGTCCTTTCAGATCAAAACCAGTCTAGTTGTATATCTGTAGAAAACTCCATGAGTGCAGTTTTTATGTTCACAACCCCTTTTCCATCTGCACCAACCCATCCTTAAATGGGTGTTCCAATGTGTCCTTTTCAGACTTTCATGTAAGCTTGTAGCTCACTACAAGCCAGCAGTCTCGGAAAATGGGGATGGCGGCTCTTGCCCTGTCCTCCCCATTCATTGCAATGTCTGTTCCAAACATAGCTAATTGGGTGAGCTTTGATACAACTGGAACTCCCATTGTAAAGCACTGATAAAACCCCTTTAACGCTAGAATTTGGCTTTGGTATGCAATCCAAGAGTAGAAAAACAATTCCTAAGACAGTATATACATAGTGCAGTGTACATATTTGTATCTCTGATATATAAATGCCTTAGCATGTTCTGTGTCAGTTTGTAACAGAATCACAACCACTATGTGGATGGCCACATGACATGCTAAGGTATTTATACACCTGGACAAAATTGTTGGTAGCCTTCCGTTAAAAAAAGAAAAAGCCACAATCGTCAGTAAAATAACTTGAAACTGACAAAGTAATAAAAATTTAAATGTATTGAAATTCAGCCAATAAAAATGAGACATTGCTTTAGAATTGTGATTCAACCGAAAATAAAAAAAAATAAAAAATATTTTGTTGCACAAACTTTTAAGGGGATCATTGCAGACAACTGATTTCTGTAACTCTCAATGAGACTTCTGCCCCCTTCCACAGGTATGTTAGCACACTCCTTGTGAGCAAACTGCTTCAGCTGTCTTAGGTGTGAAGGGTGCCTTCTCTAGACATGTTTCAGCTCCTTTCACAAACGTTCAATAGGATTTAGATCAGGACTCATAGAAGCCAATGCTTTGCTTTTAGACATTCTTGAATGTTTTTAGCTGTGTGTTTTGGGTCATTTTCTTGTTGGAGGACCCATGACCTGTGACTGTGAACAAACCTTCTTACACTGGGTAGCACATTTTGCTCTAGAATGCTTTAATAGTTGAGATTTCATTGTATCTTGCACAGATTCAAGACACCCTATGCCAAATGCAGCAAAGCAGCCCCATAATATAAATGAGCGGCCATCATGTCTCACAGTAGGTACAATGTTCTTTCTTTTGTATGCTTATTTTTTGCATTTGTGAACATACAGCTGATGTGATTTACCAAAAAGCTCCAGTTCTGTGTCATCTGTCCAAAGGATATTCCCCCAGAAGCTGTGTAGCTTGTCAGTATGCATTTTGGCAAATTTCTGTCTTTTTTATGATTTGCTTTTAACAGTGGTTTCCTCCATGGTCATCTTTCCATTAAGTCCACTTTGGCAAAGACAGCAATGGATGGTGTGATCGGATACTGATGTACCAAGATCTTGGAGTTCACCTCTAATCACTTTGGAAGTTGTTATGGGTTCTTTAGTAACCATTTGTATTATTTGTCTCTTTAATTTTTCATTAATTTACTTTAGGGTATGTTCACACAGCGTATTGTAGCACATACTGTGTGCGCCGTAATACGCCGGGTGTTTTAGAAGTCCGTGCTGGCCAGCACGTTCTTCTAAAGCACGGGGAGGGAGAAGAGGGCAGCCCTATTCACTTCAATCATCCCCTGACACGTCACTTCCTTCCCCAGCCGTTCAATACGCGTCGGAAGAAGGGTGTAATTCATAGCGCTGTGTGAGAGCTATGAATTACCGTAATTGCGGGGTGCCTTTCGAGCGTATTGAAGCGCAATTACGTGCCAAAATGCGCCCTGCAATTACACCGTGTGAACATATCCTTACGGTCATGTCCAGGGAGGTTGGCTGCAGTCCCAAAGACCTTAAACTGTTGAATAATATGTGCAACTGTAGTAAAAGTAACATCAAGCTTTTTGGAAATTTCTAAAAATAGTCTTTACCTTTAACATGTTTATCTATAATTTTCTTTCTAATCTTCTGAGACAACTCTCTCCTTAGCTTTCTTTGGTCCATATTCACTGTGGTACACACCATGATACCAAGAACACGGTAACTACTTTTTACCCTTTAAATATGAAAACTGACTGATTACAGGACACACCTTAGTTTAATTTGACCCTATGGTCAAATTATTTTCAATCCTTTCTAGGGATATCAATATTTTTGTCAAGGCCACTTTTATTAGTTTTTTATTTTTTGGTTGAATCACAATTCAAACGCAATGTCTGATTTTCATTAGTTAATTCTCAATAAATTTAAATTTATTACCACTTTTAACATTTTCAAATTATTTCAGTAATGATTGTGGGTTTTTCTGTCTATAATGGGAGGGTACCAACAATTTTTTTCACAAGTGTGTTTATGTGGACCAATAGAGGGGGTCACTAGGCTCACTGAGTAACAAGCAGCTTTACACTCACTCTGTATTCTCAGGTTGAGGGTGATGCTATAGCAGTGATTAGCATATATAGTGTCTGTAAGTAGCTGAGACATTTTACTGACAAGTGCAGGAGATGTTATCTCTTCAGTAAACACAAGGTGCATGTGCTGTGAGTACTGAAAACAATGGCTTAGCTATAATCTTGTTAGAGATAAGGGTGATGTCACTCTCTGCTTTACAGAGTACATATTACCTGCACCGAAACACACAAAAAATAATAGTATATGAAATAATAAGACTTTTCTCAAATACATTTCATTAGCAAATCAGAGAGTCTACCTCAGTTTTACAGGGACGCAGGTTTTTGTTTCACTTTCTTAGGCAGAGATCATTATTTAGTAGGATTCCTTTTGTTAGGAGGTACCAACTGTGCAGGGGAGCTGCAAATATAGCTGCTTCTACAGGGTTAATCTGAGTCTCTCACTACAAAAAGTGCAGCAGGCACAGTACACTAAGGACATAATGTGACAAGGTTTACCTGTTGCTTCCATCCTCCTCCTCCATATCACACAGGTATCAATATTAGACTTCTGCTGGTGTTATAATATCCAGCACAGAAATATCAGCCCAGAATTTGCCAGTGTATACATATGATGTAGACTCCCTGGCTCCCCCTTTCACAATGGACTTCCCCAGCTCAAAAGCAGCTAGTTTCAAGGAGCTATCAACATAGTGATCTATCAAGCTGTCAGATGCCGATTTGGGCCAACTTCAGTTCTGTCTTAAAGAGCCAGCTTGTATTTTAGTCTCTTATTACTTCATGAGGTTTTCCTGGAGCTCTCTGCTCTAATCAGATAACAGAGTTATGGTCAGGGAATCAGGTAACCATAGAAACCTGTGTGCACTCAGAGCACATAAAATGCCTCTTATCTCATAGCTAAAGTAAAATCTTTTGACCAATGTATTTGAAAAAAACCTCTTCATTTAATTGTCCCTTTATGTTGAAAGCTAATCTTTGCAGTGAGAAAACCCTTTAACACCTGATTGTTTAATCTGCTCACTCATCAGGCCAGGGGTACAATTTTATTTCTAGATGCCGTAAACCACCTCCCATGCAGGCAGAGTTGCTGGAAGTGTGTCCCCTCTACTGGATGCACACACAGTTGGGAAGTGTGGAGGGGCAGTGGGAGAGGAAGGAAGAACAGATGGCTGCAGACAATAGTCTTTTTTTGCCGCAATTTTTCACAAAAATTTCACCATCTCTGCCTTCACTGTAGTGTAATTAGCTCTTACAGGACCTTTGTTATGTCACAATGATGTCACCAAAGGTCCAGAAACTAGTGACACTGGGTCTGATGGGAAGAATACTCACAGAATAGAGAAAGAGACGAGAGGAGACTAACAGAAGGATATTTAGGTCTAGTAGTCCTAGGTTAACTGAGATTCCAGGCCTTATCACTGGACCTAGAGGATCACCAGGTAGTATGAGCATGCCATTTCAGCTTGGAATATATACAAGACCACTAGTAGAGTGATTGCACACCCTACAATTGTTTTACTGCCGACTAATTTTGTCTTTGTCTGTAAAGTGTCCATCACCCACAGGGTCCCATTCTAAATACATCTATATTTTTTTTTTAGCAGTATACACCAGCCATGTGGAGGAGGAAAGAACACTTTTTTGTTCACTGTCTGTTATTGGAAGCTCGTGGACACATTCATTGTGCACAAGAAGAGCTTACACTCTAGAAGTATGGTAAAAAAGTGATGTGAATGGGCCCCAAAATGTACAAGTCCAGTCTGTTCCACTTACACTAGGTTATATAGATTGGAAGCAATTGTAGCGCGTTCTCAATATTAGCCTCAGAATGTACACAAATAATTCAATTTCATTTACAGCAAGCTTCAAAATGGTTAACAATTTATACAAAAAGTGTATCAGAAAGTTTCAGATCTTTTCAGTATACAAGGATTGAGCTTTATTTACATAAAACTGGATAAACCCTTTAAGTCAGGACACCCATTTATTTCTTATTGCATGCTCTAGCTAACACTGGTGTCCTCTGTGCCAACAGATTTTGAGCAATTCTGTAAAACGTTGTCTTCTATGACCTGCATTCATCACCCAGAGGTGGCCTATAACGTCCAACAGAACAACCTTTAACTGGACGATAACATTAAAGATGATTTAGGAGCCACCGGGAGGAGGCCGCCTGTCACAGGCTGTGTATTCATTCCAGGCTGTAAATATATTCTGTAATAGAAAACTTCAGCACAAACTGTGGAGGTCACTGGCAGCCGAAGCAGCAGCCAATGTATATCACTACATATTCTTTATGAGAGATCTCAATTCAGCATTGACTGCCCTTGTAACAGACACCAGCACTGTCTTAATATTGGGTGATGAGAGCCTCAGCCTCTTAAAGAGACACTAAACAGGTGTTAAGTATTCTTGTCACATGAATTTTTCCCAGTTTATGTATATTAGGAAGTCAGTACCTGCTACCTGGAGGTGGGACTCATCTCCATTCCCATCCTCCTAGAATTTTTTTTGCCTAGAAGGAAATGCATGAATATAATTGAATTACTTCACCGGAAAGGGTGCTGCAAATAAAAGGGAGAGGGTGGGGCATAACAAATTATGTTTAAGCCTTTGCTTTTGGCTATTACTTTTTGTTCTTTTTTAAACATGCTCAAAAGACACTGAATACATTTCACTTTGTTAATTTGTTTTTTTTACACAACAGTCTTATAATGCATCTAGTGTGATGATGTGTGTGGTTTGCTGTGGACAGGAAACGTTTTTCCAATTTTTGGTGTTTTTCACAAAATAGTTATATTCTTTTAAACAGGGAACATCAGTATTGTAGCTTATGTTCATAGGGCATAGTATTATTGTAGTTATATTCTTGTACATAGAGGGTGGTGTTATAGTACATAGATAGCGGTATTATAGTAGTTATATTTGTGGACATAGGGAGCAGTGTTATAGTGGTTATATTCTTGTACATAGGCAGCAGTATTATAGTAGTTATATTCTTGTACATAGAGGACAGTATTATAGTAGTTATATTCTGGTACATAGAGGGCAGCATTATAGTAGTTATATTCTTGTACATAGGGAGCAGTATTATAGTTTTTATATTCTTCTACATAGAGGGCAGTATTATAGTAGTTATATCCTTGTACATAGAGGGCAGTATTATAGTAGTTATATTCTTGTACATAGAGGGCAGTATTATAGTAGTTATATTCTTGTACATAGAGGGCAGTATTATAGTAGTTATATTCTTGTACATAGGATGCAGTATTATAGTAGTTATATTCTTGTACATAGAGGGCAGTATTATAGTAGTTATATTCTTGTACATAGGGAGCAGTATTATAGTAGTTATATTCTTGTACATAGAGGACAGTATTATAGTAGTTATATTCTTGTACATAGAGGGCAGTATTATAGTAGTTATATTCTTGTACATAGGGAGCAGTATTATAGGATTTATATTCTTGTACATAGAGGGCAGTATTATAGTAGTTATATTCTTGTACATAGAGGGCAGTATTATAGTAGTTATATTCTTGTACATAGGAAGCAGTATTATAGTAGTTCTATTCTTGTACATAGGGAGCAGTATTGTAGTAGTTATATTCTTGTACATAGTGTAAGGTTGCAACAGCAGGAAGGGTATACAGTATAACGGTGTATATATCCCGGCCAGAGTCCTTGCATGCGCCTTTAAATGTCCAGACACATGCCCCCAAGGTAAGGAGCCTTGGGGGAATGAAAGGCCAATATTAGATAGGTGTCGACAGTATAGACTGTCGACATATGTTTAACGTTTAATGTTAGCATGGCTTTCAGCCATTCCTGGGTCGGCCTTTCATTGGGAGTGTGCATAGTGCAGGGTGGGTGCTCACTCCCCATGGGTCCACTCCTCATGGTTCCACTCCAGGTTTTACCTGGAATATATAAGTCAGCAGGGAAGCTGACTGGAGTTGACTACAACTCCCAGGCTACCCTTAAGTCTGGAGAGGAGACACGCTGGAGGTCCAGCAGGAAACTTACAAGCTGTTAGTAAGTTGGTCGTTGTTAGTTAGAGCCCAGACGGGCAGGCGTTTGTTTTATTTATGTTTGTGCCTGCCGGGCACTTGTTGTTTGTGTTTGCTGCTTAAATGAAATACAGAGGCCCTGTATGTTACACCGAAAGATCTGTCTCTGTCTCTACCTGAAAATTCACGTGTGCCAAGATCCCAGAGCCGCTAAAGCTCACATATGGTGGAGGTATGCGAAGGGCATATGAGAGGCAGTACTCTGATAAACACCTGAGACAGAAGGAAGCGTAAGGAACGTATGTCCTGGGTGAAAGCAGCTACCGCAAAGACAACAGAGCCAGTGAAAATGGACGAGCTGGTAAAACAGCTGATACAAGCGAACGCCAACCTCCAGATGATGGCGGCTAGTCAGCAGAAGGGGCACAAGGAGACCATCCGGGCCCAAGCTGAGACCAACCGCTTGCTAATTGAGACCCACCAGGCCACGGTGAAGGAACAACAGCAGGTGAACCAGACTCTGCAGCAACAGTTTCAGAGGGGCCAACAGGTGTGCAGTCAACGCCCCGCCAGGTGGTGCAAAGCTCCCTGTGCAAGATGACCAAGGATGATGACACCGAGGCTTACCTGGGGACCTTCGAACGGATAGCGGAGAGAGAGCAGCTACCTGTGGACCAGTGGGCGGATGTCCTGGCCCCCTTCCTAACGGGCGAACCACAAAAGGCCTATTTCGACCTTAGAGTCCAAGACGCCAAGGACTACGCCAAACTACGTGGTGAGATACTGGCCCGACTGGGGGTCACCCTGGCCATAAGAGCCCAGAGAGTACAAGCCTGGGAGTTTGATCCTACCAAGCCCGCGAGGTCCCAAATGTACGACCTGTTCCACCTTACCAACAAGTGGCTACAGCCGGAGACTCTCACCCCAGCCCAGGTGGTCGAACGGGTGGTCTGTGACCGTTTTGTGCGGGCCCTTCCCGTCAGGCTCCAGCGGTGCGTGGGCTACACAGACCCCAAAAGTGTGGATGAACTGGTCGCGGTGGTGGAGAGATACAGCGCCACGGAAGAGTTCCTGCAGGTGCTACACCCCCAGAGAAATCCGCAGACCTCCAACCGCGGTAAGACTGTTCCTGTCCCAAGAGAGGGGTCACGGTTAAGCGGAAGGGGGGAGAGGCCGCCCACCCCAAAAAGGGACCACGTTCCTAAAGCCCGGGACCCCATAATCTGCTGGCGGTGCCAAGGACTAGGTCATGTGGCGGCACATTGCCCGGGGAGGGAAGAACCCATGGAATGTGGGTTGGGGAGGCGTACCTCTTGGTTTGCACGGCCATCTTACTCCACAAGGGTTGCGGCTGGGGTGGACCGTCGAGAGTGCACTGTCACCATTAATGGACATTCCGTGCAGGCTCTCCTGGACTCGGGGAGCTTGGTGACCCTGGTGCAAGCACAGCTGGTAAACCCACACCAACTACACACACGCCGAATAGGGGTAGTGTGTATTCACGGGGACACCAAGGACTACCCCACTGCCATACTTGCCATAGAGACTGCCTGTGGGGTGACACAACATGAGGTGGCCGTTGTGGCAAGCTTACCCCATAGGGCAATTATCGGATGTGATTTCCCCTTGTTTTGGGAGTTATGGGGAAATAAAAATAAATGCATGTATGATGTGGTACCGCCTGTAAATAACGTATGCCATGGTGATAATGTAGAACCGCTACCTTTTCCATTTTCGGTACTGGCTGGAGACGCAGAGGAGACCCCCTCTGAGTTGGAACTCTCCTCCTTGCCGGTCTCGAGAGGGAATTTTGGTACGGAACAATTGAGGGACCATAATTTGCAGAACGCCTGGAAAAGCGTAAAGGTCATAGATGGTAAATCCCAGGAACCAGGGGAGAAGTTGGTGTACCCTCACTTCGCCGTACAGAATAACCTCCTGTACAGGGTGAAAAGGACACCAACCGAGGTGGTAGAGCAGTTGGTGGTACCCCGGACCCATGTCCGTATGGTTTTGGAATTAGCCCATTCCCATGTCTTAGGGGGACACTTGGGGGCGGAGAAAACTAGGGAGCGGGTGGAGCGGAACTTCTACTGGCCCGGCATCTATAAGGCAGTGGAAGAGTTCTGTCAGTCCTGTCCAGAGTGTCAGGTCCACGCCCCTAGACCCCATCTCCGGAGCCCGCTGGTTCCCCTGCCCATCATCGAAGTGCCCTTCGAACGGATTGGCATGGATCTGGTAGGACCCCTCCCTAAATCGGCCAGAGGACATCAGCATATCCTAGTGGTACTGGATTATGCCACCCGCTACCCAGAGGCCATACCCCTCAGAAACACCTCCTCAAAAGGGATAGCTAGGGAACTGTTCCACCTATTCACCCGTACTGGGATCCCAAAGGAGATCCTGACAGATCAGGGCACTCCATTCATGTCCAAAGTGACCAAAGAGCTGTGTCGCCTGCTAAAGATTACCCACCTGCGCACCTCCGTGTACCATCCCCAGACCGATGGTCTGGTAGAGCGTTTCAATAAGACCTTAAAAGGGATGTTAAGAAAGGTGGTGGACAAGGATGGGAGGGATTGGGATCGCCTGTTGCCCTATCTGATGTTTTCTATCCGGGAAGTGCCACAGGCGTCTACGGGGTTCTCTCCATTCGAGCTGCTGTATGGGAGACATCCCCGAGGGCTCCTGGACATAGCCAGGGAGACCTGGGAACAAGAGGAAACCCCTTACAGGAGTGTCATCGAGCATATAGCCGACATGCAGGACAGGATCGCGGCTGTTATGCCCATTGTAAGGGAAAACATGCAGCAGGCCCAGGAGGCACAGGCCAGAGTTTACAACAGGACCGCAAGGGTCAGATCCTTTCAGCCCGGGGACAGGGTACTCGTACTTGTCCCCACAGTAGAGAGCAAATTTCTAGCCAAGTGGCAAGGCCCTTATGAAATCTGCGAAAGGGTAGGTGAGGTGAACTACAAGGTTTTCCAGCCAGGGAAAAGAAAGCCCTACCAAATATATCATGTCAACCTCATCAAACCCTGGAAGGACCGAGAAAGTCTGGTGGCTGCAAAGGAGGTCAGGGAGGTCCCAAACAAGGGGTTACCCCCTGTTCATATCTCAGAATCCTTGTCAGAAGTCCAGAGGCAGGAGGTCACGGAATTCCTACAAAGGAACCGAGGGGTCTTCTCTGAACTGCCTGGCCGGACAGACGTCATTAAACATGACATTGTCACCGAGCCCGGTCAAAAGGTACGGTTAAGACCATACAGGGTACCGGAAGCCCAGAGGCAAGCCATATCAGAAGAGGTGAGGAAAATGTTAGCCTTAGGGGTTATAGAAAGGTCCCAAAGTGGGTGGTCGAGCCCGATTGTGATCATTCCTAAACCGGATGGTAGCTTGCGGTTCTGTAACGACTTTCGCAAGTTGAATGAGGTCTCCAAATTCGACGCCTACCCCATGCCAAGGCTCGATGAGCTGATCGAGAGGTTGGGGCCTGCGAGGTATATGACCACCTTAGACCTCACCAAAGGGTATTGGCAGGTTCCCCTCACAGATGACGCCAGGGAGAAAACAGCATTCTCTACCCCAGAGGGACACTTCCAGTACGTGGTCCTTCCCTTTGGTTTACATGGGGCCCCTGCGACCTTTCAGAGGCTAATGGACATCATCCTGCAGCCGCATAAAAAGTACGCAGCCGCATACCTGGATGATGTGGTGATCTATAGTGCCGATTGGGATTGCCATCTAGTAAAGGTGCAAGCGGTTCTAGACGCGATAGGGGCCGCCGGGCTAACGGCCAATCCACAGAAATGTGCGATAGGGCTAGAGGAGGCTCGCTACCTCGGCTACAACATCGGCCGAGGGATCATCAAACCCCAAATAGATAAGCTTGAAGCCATTCAGAATTGGCCTCAGCCAGTGTCCAAAAAACAGGTTAGAGCCTTCCTGGGCATTGCAGGCTATTATAGGAGGTTTGTGCCAGGCTTCGCCTCAATAGCTGCCCCTCTCACAGGGATCGAAATCCACCATGGTAAAGTGGAGTACAGAAGCTTAACAAGCCTTCCAAAAACTTAAGGAGGTTCTATGTAAGAGGCCTGTTCTGATCACCCCTAACTTCAGGGAAGAATTCCTGTTGCAGACAGATGCCTCAGAAGTAGGCTTAGGGGCAGTCTTATCCCAAAGGATTAACGGGGAAGAGCACCCGATCGTGTACCTCAGCCGGAAGTTGTCGGCGGCTGAGAAAAATTATGCCATTGTGGAGAGGGAATGTCTGGCCCTGAAGTGGGCCATTGAGTCACTTCGATATTATCTAGTGGGGAGGCAATTTAGGGTGATCACAGATCACTCCCCATTGAAATGGATGGCCCAAAACAAAGGGAAGAACGCAAGGGTGACCCGGTGGTTCCTGGCTCTGCAGGACTTCAAATTCTGTGTGGAACACCGTCCCGGGTCCCAGCAAGCAAACGCAGATGCGTTGTCTAGGGTGCACAGTTTCGGGGCACAAGGTGCTCCGCCCCACGGGTCTGAGCAGAGGGGGGGGATATGTAAGGTTGCAACAGCAGGAAGGGTATATAACGGTGTATATATACCGGCCAGAGTCCTTGCATGCGCCTTCAAATGTCCAGACACATGCCCTCAAGCCTTGGAGGAATGACAGGCCAATATTAGATCGGTGTCGACAGTATAGACTGTCGACATATGTTTACCATTTAATGTTAGCATGGCTTTCAGCCATTCCTGGGTCGGCCTTTCATTGGGAGTGAGCATAGAGCAGGGTGGGTGCTCACTCCCCGTGGGTCCACTCCTCATGGTTCCACTCCAGATTTTATCTGGAATATATAAGTCAGCAGGGAAGCTGACTGGAGTTGACTACAACTCCCAGGCTACCCTTAAGTCTGGAGAGGAGACACGCTGGAGGTCCAGCAGGAAACTTACAAGCTGATAGTAAGTTGGTCTTTGTTAGTTAGAGCCCAGACGGGCAGGCGTTTGTTTTGTTTATGTTTGTGCATGCCTTGCACTTGTTGTTTTTGTTTGCTGCTTAAATAAAATACAGAGGCCCTGTATTTTACACTGAAAGATCTGTCTCTACCTGAAAATCCAAGTGTGCCAAGATCCCAGAGCCGCTAAAGCTCACAATAGTAAAACAAAAGTAATCCCTTTTCAAACTATATTATAGCAAGAGCAGGGAAAACTGGATTAAACTCTGGACAGCGCTACAGACAATGGAAAGGACAAGACACTAGGCAGCTCGCCACATTAAAGTGTCTTTTTATTGTCCCAAAAGAACATAAAATAAGATAAAACAAGACGCGTTTCACGAGGTGTCTCCCTCGCTTCTTCAGTTGCATATGTTACACATTGTCCATATTGTTCTTTATATATAAAGTTAAAATGTCACATGATCCACAGTATAAAAAAAAAACAAAAAAAAACTGATAACTATATTAAAAAAAAAAGTGATAAACGCTATGTGATCTTAAATATATCAATAAACTATAAAAATGAGTTAAATTAAAAATAAAACAAACACTCAATGAACAATATGAATGAGATATAAAATGTGTACATGATAGTAAAATTATTTAAAACAAGACTTATATCGATTGTTAAAATCCACTAGGGGCGCTGTGGATCTGTTGGTAAATATAGTAAGTAAACAGCAAATGCAACAATTTTGATACAATGTTAAGAACCTGTTAACTGCCCTGAAACGACCTGTAGAGGGTGCCCTCACGGACTTAACGAGATGACAGATTTCATAATTAAGAAATTTCTGTCTGGTCACCTCTTTTACTGAATCTTTCTCCCTCAAGTTCCTTTATTTTAACTATTTCTCTATATGCTACAGGTTCTCTGTTGTTAAAATGTGTCAGTAGCTATACTTTAGCACCCTCTACAGGTCGTTTCAGGGCAGTTAACAGGTTCTTAACATTGTATCAAAATTGTTGCATTTGCTGTTTACTTAACCTATATTTACCAACAGATCCACAGCGCCCCCTGGTGGATTTTAACAATCGATATAAGTCTTGTTTTAAATAATTTTACTATCATGTACACATTTTATATCTCATTTATATTGTTCATTGAGTGTTTATGTTTTATTTTTAATTTAACTCATTTTTATAGTTTATTGATATATTTAAGATCACATAGCTTTTATCACTTTTTTTATACTGTGGATCATGTAACATTTTAACTTTATATATAAAGAACAATATGGACAATGTGTAACATATGCAACTGAAGAAGCGAGGGAGACACCTCGTGAAACGCGTCTTGTTTTATCTTATTTTATGTTCTTTTGGGACAATAAAAAGACACTTTAATGTGGCGAGCTGCCTAGTGTCTTGTCCTTTCCATTGTCTGTAGCGCTGTCCAGAGTTTAATCCAGTTTTCCCTGCTCTTGCTATAATATAGTTTGAAAAGGGATTACTTTTGTTTTTACTATTTACTCCGGAGACCACCGTGAAAATCTGTTGGAGGTTTACCGTTGCCAGCGGCTGGACGGCGGCTCGACACTGATCCTCGGGGATCGATATTAATTATCAGCGATTATATGAGTTGTGCCATTCCTAGCACAACTTCAAGAGGTGAGCGGCTAAGCTACTGTATTATTCAATATTTAAAAGGTTTACCCGCACGAGGTGCGCTTCTCTCCGCTTTTATGTTTTAATTTGCAGTACCTGTTTTACTATTCTTGTACATAGGGGGCAGTATTATAGTAGTTCTATTCTTGTACATAGGGAGCAGTATTATAGTAGTTCTATTCTTGTACATAGGGGCAGTATTATAGTAGTTATATTCTTGTACATAGGGGGCAGTATTATAGTAGTTATATTCTTGTACATAGGGGACAGTATTATAGTAGTTATATTCTTGTACATAGGGGCAGTATTATAGTAGTTATATTCTTGTACATAGGGGACAGTATTATAGTATATTCTTGTACATAGGGGACAGTATTATTACCTCTGCCTGCCGCCTCCACCTGAAAAACATCTCTCGCATCCGCTCATTCCTCAACTATGACACTACAAAAATGCTGGTCCATGCCCTTGTAATCTCCCGCCTAGACTACTGCAACATCCTTCTCTGTGGCCTCCCAGCTAGCACCCTCACTCCCTTCCAATCCATCCTTAACTCTGCTGCCCTTCTTACCACCTCTCTCCTCGCTACTCCTCTGCCTCTTCTCTCTGCCAATCCCATCACTGGCTTTCCATTGCCCAGCGAATTCATTTCAAGCTACTAACCCTGACCTACAAGGCTCTCCATGACCTCTCCCCTCTGCCCTAATTTCCAAATATCTACCCTCACGCAATCTCTGCTCCTCTCAGGACCTTCTTCTCTGCTCCCCCCTTATCAGCTCCTCACACAACCGTCTCCAAGACTTCTCCCGTGCTTCACCCACACTCTGGAACTCACTGCCCCAACACATCAGACTCTCCTCCACTTTCACCAGCTTCAAAAGCAACCTGAAAACCCATTTCTTCAGGCTTGCCTATAACCTACACTAACCTTGCTGTCACTACTTCCTTCTCAAACATGTCTGCCCCTCACCTCCTGTCTCTTTCCCCCTCCTTGTAGATTGTAAGCCCTCGCGGGTAGGGTCCTCTCTCCCTCTGTCGTGCCAATTGTCATTAATCACTTATTGTACTCGTTTGACTTATGTAATGTATGTAACCCCCTCGAATGTACAGCGCCCTGGAATCAATGGCGCTTTAAAATACTTATTAATAATAATAATAATAATAATAATAATAATAATATTATAGTAGTTCTATTCTTGTGCGTAGAGGGCAGTATTATAGTAGTTATATTCCTGTACATAGGGCACATTATTATAGTAGTTATATTCTTGTACATAGTACAAAAAGTAATCCCTTTTCAATATGCAACTGAGGAAGCGAGGGAGATACCTCGCGAAACGCGTCTTGTTTTATTCTATTTTATGTTTCTTTGGGACAATAAAAAGACACTTTAATGTGGCGAGCTGCCTAGTGTCTTGTCCTTTCTAATGTCTGCAGCGCTGTCCAGAGCCTAGTTCTCCCTGCTCTTGCCATAATAAGTTTGAAAAGGGATTACTTTTTGTTCTATTATTTACTCCGGAGACCACCAAGAATTTCTGCTGGAGGTTTACCGATACTAGTGGCTGGTTGGACGGCGACTCGACACTGATCCCCGGGGATCGTTATTAATTATCTGCGATTATATGAGTTGTGCCATCTTTGCACAACTTCAAGAGGTGAGCGGCTAAGTTACTGTATTATTCAGTCTTTAAAAGGTTTACCCGCACGAGGTGCGCTTCTCTCCGCTTTTATGTTTTGATTTGCAGTACCTGTGTTACTATTCTTGTACATAGGGGACAGTATTATAGTAGTTATATTCTTGTACATAGGGGGCAGTATTATAGTAGTTATATTCTTGTACATAGGTGGTAACATTATAGTAGTTCTATTCTTGTCCATAGGAGGGAAGAGACGTGTGCTGCTGAGCTCCCGGCTGGGCGGAGGCATGGCTTCTGACCCAAGAAGAGGTGATAGCAGCTGGGCTGACAATCCTGAGAAAGCCCTTAGTCTGGAGAATGGCCTACCACATGAAGAAGAGGATTTGGAATCAGTGGCTGGTGAGTCTGCAAACAGTTGTGAAGTTTCTGAAATGAGTTTAATGTAGGTGGAGAAGAGGATATTGAAAATCAAGAAGGAAATTTACAAATTGAAAAATGAAATCAAGGAAGAGACTGACCCTAAGGCCTCGTTCACACGGCTTATTTCGCAATGGATTTGCAGCCGTATTTACGGCCGCAAATCCGTTGCGAAATCAGTTACAAACAAGTAACTGGCCGTTTTACATTGATTTTAATGGGAAATACGTGTCGTCGTTCAGACGACACTTATTTCCATTCCGGATTGCCGCCGCGGATTGCAGCCGCAAAACGGCCGCAAAAACAATGTGCATGTGAATTATTTCCGGATGGATTCACCACCTATAATGAATGGGGATGGTGAATCCGTCGCAAAATCAGTTCCAAATACGTGCCACACTTAGTGGCACTTATTTGAAACTGATTTGCAACTGATTTCGGAACGTATTTACGTCAGAAATCCGACGTGAATCAGTTCTGAAATCAGCCGTGTGAACATAGCCTAAGAGTAAGCTGATGAAGCATGAGTGTCTGGATGACTGTGCACGGGAGCTGACTTTACTGAGAGAGAGACTGGATAAAGGAACAAACATAATCCCCAAGACAGAAAACTGGGAAATGGAGAAAAAGAGGAAAAAAAGAATCCAAAGTCTCAAGAGAAGGGAAATGATTGGAAATAAAAGTGTTGATTGTGATGCAGGAAGCGTCTGCAGAATCTATGAGCAAAGAAATTGAGGAATCAAACACTGTATGTGCTGATAATTCTGTGGAAAACTCTGCGCTGGGCAACATGGAGTTAACTGCAGCAGACACCACCTGCACAGGTGAGATGCTTGTTAATGAGTCTCCTGTGGAAGAGCAAGAAAACACCCTCTTATGCTGCTTATGTGAGTGAGACCCCGCAGAGCCCTGACCATGTGAGCGAGACCCCGCAGAGCCCTGACCGTGTGAGCGAGACCCCGCAGAGCCCTGACCATGTGAGCGAGACCCTGCAAATCCCTCAACACTAGAGCTAATCTCACAACCCACTATAGATAAAGTTTTGGACTCTCAGTTTTGCATGGTGTTTATGCATGAAGAGCAGGTTAAACATGTGTCTGCAGAACAGCCAGGTGTCATACAGTGACCATAAAGTGGTAGACACCAGTGTACACAGACTCTGCAGACATATAAATGATTACAGTGCAGTTACAGTCTTCGTGACTCACCAGGCAGATATGATTCGCAAGTAGAAAAACTAGTGCATGGCTTTAGGTGTCGGAGCTATATATATGGCAGAGCATTTGGTGGCTAGTCCCAATAGGGGGCTATACAAGGGGCTAAGGGCGATCTATAGTGGCAGGAGGCAGACTAAGAGCTTAATAGCAGGCAGCTTTAGGGGGCTATATAGGCGAAGCTAGGGGGTATACTTCAGGCAGCTTAGAGCTATATAGGCAGTCAGTGGGGTATACAGGCAGTCAGGGGGTATATAGGCAGTCAGGGGGGTATACAGGCAGTCAGGGGGGTATATAGGCAGTCAAGGGGGTATACAGGCAGGCTTGGGGGTATACAGGCAGTCAGGTGGGTATACAGGCAGGCTTGGGGATATACTGGAAGGCTTGTGGGTATACAGACAGTCAAGGGGGTATATAGGCAGGCTTGGGGATATACAGGCAGTCAGGGGAGTATACAGGCAGGCTTGGGGGTATATAGGCAGGCTTAGGGGTATATAGGCAGGCAGGGGGTATATAGGCAGTCAGGGGGTATACAGGCAGGCTTAGGGGTATATAGGCAGGCTTAGGGGCAGGTAAAATAAGAAATCCCTTACTTACCATGGTCCACGCTCCCCCAATGCGCCGCGCTGCAGCCTCTCTGCTCAGCGCGGGCGGCGCGGTGATGTGACGTCACCGTGCGCACCCACGTGATCACAGAGAGCCGGCAGGGGAAGTAGCAGAACGGATTGTCGCTCCGCTCTGCTATCTCCGGCCAGCGCTGCCTCTGAACGCTCGGGCCAGAGGGCCCGGGCGTTCAGAGGTAGTATGCGCCAGGCCCCTCAGCTCCCCGTCCGCTGCAGTGACCTGTTATGGTCACTGCCGGCGGGCACAGGAGCGGCATTACCGGGGTAGTGGATGCGGTAGCAGCTGCCCCGTGGCGTGGGCCCCCTAAGTGCACGGGTCCCGGGGCAGTTGCTACGTCTGATACCCCGGTAGTTACGCCCCTGGTAGATAGTATTAATGCTTTTTTTGCAGGTTTCCATGTGGTTTGATAGATGTAGGGGCAGATATCTTGCTTTTAATTGCTCCCGTATTAAGTGTTCTCTTTGTGGACAGTTTGGGCATGTGAAGGACAATTACACAGGAGTTGTCATCTGTAACCTGTGCTCAGAGCCGGGGCACACGTTTAAGGAATGTCCACATGCCCAGCACAATCAACAAAATGACACAACTGCAGAAGCCATGGAGGAGGAGCTGGATGTAGTCACCATGAGAGCAGAGCCAGCTCCAGAATCTGACAGCACTGGAGTGAATGCAAGTGACCATGTTCCAGAAGCTAATGCTGGACCAGTGGACACTGCTCAGCAAGTACCACCAGCCACCAAGGAGACCCCTGTGATTCCTGCAGGGGATGCAGTGCAGATACCACCAGCCACCAGAGAGACACTTCATGTAGAACATATACCTGATACTCAACCATCTGAACAGTCCAGTGATTCTAGAAGGTCCACTCGCTGGGACCAGTGTGGAAGATGAGAACTTTCACCTTGTAAAAAGGAAAAATACCAAAGGTGATACCTCTAGAAAACTCACTATAATAATGAAACAAACAGAGTCACCGGAGATGGAAGTAACTTCTGGGTGATACACTGCTCTGCTAGAAGAAGATCAGGAGGAGCAAATGGAGCAAGTTTCTGCTCAGACTCCAGATGTGGACCCTGATCCCCCACTGTCCACCAAAAGACATAGAACTACAATTCACAGAAGGGGAAGGTGAAGAAAGGCCACCAAAAAGCACAAGTGACCAAGATGAGGCTGAGAATAAGCTCTATTAATGTGAACAGTCTAAGGACTAAGAGCCAACATTGGGCAATTTATCAGCGTCTGTCTGAGGAGAGGTCTGACATCATCTTCCTTCAGGAGACCTATCTGAAGAGCAATGCGCAGGTGTTTGCAGCCAAGAGGGACTGGACACATGGAGCATCATTCTGGTCCTTTGGACTGGAAAGAAATGTTGGTGTTGGGATCCTGTTCAATAACACAGAGATACAAGTGGAGAAGGTCCTAGAGATCTGCCCCGGCCGGTGCTGGGCTTTGTACTGGACACTGTACATTATTGAGTTATTAATGTCTATGCTCAGCAGACTAGGAAAGAGCGGAGTGAACTGTTCCAGCAGATGAAGCCGTATTGTTTTACATCCAGGGTTTTTATACTGTGCGGTGATTTTAATAGTGTCTCCAGCAATGTAGATCGGTCCAGTAGTCACAAGCGGCTCAAATATGATGAAACCTTCCTCAATAATCTGGTGCAGCAGTCCCATCTCATAGATCCCTATACAGCGCATTGTACCAATAAGGCTTACACTTACCATAAGGGCGGTAACGCCAGCAGGATAGACCTTGTGTATATTAAGCAGGGCATGAAATGTTCTCAGTATAGGATAAGCCCAATAGAGTTTTCGGACCATTGCATGGTGAGTGTGGTGCTGGATCTGGCTATTTCCATGATCTATGGGAAGGGTTACTGGAAGGTGAATAGCTCCATGCTCCAGGACCCAGAGTTTAAGGAGGCCTTTATTACCTTCTATAAGGAGCGGAGAACCACCCAGCTCTTGTTTGATAGCACAGCAGAGTGGTGGGAATGCATGAAAGGGGACATCAAGCAGTTTATCGGACTGGCCCCAGACAGAGCAGGCGGCTTATATCAGGTATTCTGCCTGAGACTGCTCCTGAGCCGTATGTATGGGAGGATTAACAGAGGAGAGGAGGTGGACAGTAAGGTGGTCAGCCAGGTAAAGCAGAAGATGAGAGAGCTGCAGTACGACCGTCTCAAATCTCTGAAAGCAGAGGGACAGTTTGATAATTGAGGGGTTCACACTCCAGACCCTTTTATTGCCTGTAAGAACACGATCAGCAGGAAGGTAATGACAGGCTTAGTGGATGAGAATAGGAAGGAACAATCTGGGCAATTGGAAATCCATAGGACCATCTGTGATTATTATGGGAATTTTGTTTTAAAAGGAGCCAGAGTAATAGTGACCATGTCCAAGCCTATCTGAAAAGTGTGACTTTGCCTAAATTAGATCCGGTGTGGGCAGATAGCCTGGCTAACCCCATAACTGTGGAGGAAGTGAAGAGGAGCATTGACTCTCTGAAAACTAAGAAGAGTCCGGGGCTCGATGGCCTGACCAGTGAGCTCTATAAAGAGTTCAGGGACGTACTGGCTCCTGACCTGGTGGAGGTATATAATCATTGCCTCTCTGCTGGGAAGCTACTACTGTTCCAGTACAGATCTGTCCTAGTCTTGCTGACAAAGAAGGGAGATCTGAAAGATTTAAAAAACTGGCATCTATTGTCCTTGCTGAACACAGATTATAAAATCTTGGCTAAGATCTTGTATTTCAGACTGAGTGAGGTGGCAGAAGAGCTCATCATCTCCACACAGACTTGTGGAGTAAAAGGTCGCTCTATAGAGGACTCATTGCTGTTGGTGAGAGAGGCTGTGACCTACATTAAACAGCATAAGGTTGGCTCATATGCTGTGGGCCTAGATCAGAGTAAGGCCTTCGACAGAGTACCTTCACCAGGTGTTGTTGCAGTACGGCCTTCCTGCTGGCTTTGTACAGTGGCTGCAGGTTCTGTATAAGGAGGCAGTGAGCCAGCCTCTGGTGAATGGCCATCTAGCAGAGCCCTTCAGAGTCATGTCAGGGTTGAGGCAAGGTTGCCCTCTCAGCCCATTGCTTTATGTCTTCAGTCTGGACCCCTTTCTACGGAAGTTACATGATAACAGGATGTTTAAAAGGGTTTTAAGATGTCACATGAGAATAACTTGGGGGAGGAAAAAAGTTTCTGTGTTTATGCAAAAGGATGTGACCATACTTGGTGTCCTCTAGAGGAATTGGGCAGCTCTAGAACAGTAGATAATCGTCCTTTCTCCAGGTGTAAAAACCCCGCTCGTAAACATGGAAAAGGGTGGGGCCCCTTTGGGGTTGGGGAAAGTGACAGCAATGTCTTTTCTTTTCCCCTTTCAAAACTGTTCCAGGTAAGATCGGGTTTTCCCTGGATTTGGGAGCAGGGGATGAGGGAAAGGGAGAACGGGGAGGAGAAGCTGGTGGAGAGTGAGCAAAGGCCAAAAGGGGAAGCTTTGGAAGCGGGACTATCAGTAGAAGGGCCCGCCTATGAAAAGTTTTCCTAAATCCCGGCTCTTCCTATATATCAGTGGGTGTTCCCGGGGCCAGATACTTTCTCCCCAATTAAACCAAATTTGTTTTCTTCCATTTCCTGGGGGGGCAGCGGGTGAGTGTAATGAAAAAGAAACATTGTTATCTCCCTATTGTTTGGGGGAAAATGGGGTGCTTCCATCCCGTGTCCAGAGCTCAAACTTTAATCATTGTTTTTCTGTTTGAAAACCTTCTAATTTTGTAATCTCCTGTGGGGAAACCCAGGGTTTTGCGTCCTTTTTAAAGGCCCAGATCCAGCATTTTTTTTCTTTTGATCGGTAGGTGCCCCCAAATTAAGGGAAATTCTCGGGGCGTCTCAAAAATGGCCTTTTTTGGGTTTGGGGGGTCTATATAAATTCATAAGATTATAAAAGGGAAAAGATCTTGTATGATGAGGGGGAAAGCGGGGTTGGTGGGAAAGGATTTGTACAAAAACCTTCTAAACCCCCTTTTTTGGGTGCCACAACAATTGAAGGGGGCCCCGACCCTGGACATGAGAAAAGCTCCCAAAAATTCTTTTTGGGTCCCAGGTTTTCCCCCACCATGAGGGGGAGGGAAATTTCAGGGAAAAAATTTTTTTGTTAGAGCAAATCTGAAATGCAGGAAATGTCCCTATAGACCCTTTGCCCAAGAAGATTTCATCAGATACTAGAAAAAAAGGGAAAGGATCTTTGTTAGATTTGCCCCTTCAGTGCACAAGTAGGGGAGGTCATGTCACGCCCCTCCAGTTACCACATCAGTGAAACAGTCATACCCCCCAGGTGGGTTTTATGGAGCTTTTCCCCCAGACTTTTGGAAATACAATAGAAACTCCTTTTAAAATAAATTTAACAAAAGTGACCATTTAACCCTCTGTGGTGGGGCACGATGCTGCCCCCCCCATCAATAAAGAGGCCTTTTCTTGTAATACGTCAGATATAAAATCTTAAAAGATTTTTGAAGAGGGGTGTATAAAAAACCAAAAAAATAAAAAACCCCAAAAAAAAATGTGTGTGGAGGAAAAATCAATGTGTCAGGTTTGTGTAAAACTTTGTTATAAAAGTAATGTAACTTTAAATTTTCTCCATTCTGTGATTTTTTTTTTAAATAATTTTATTTAAAATTTTTTTTGGACGTTTTTTTAAAAAAAAAGATCAATATAAATTTTTAATTCTTGTACATAGGGCGTATTATAGTAGTTATATTCTTGTACAGGGGGCAGTATTATAGTATTATATTTTGTACATAGGGGCAGTATTATATATTATATTCATGCAAAGAGGGCAGTATTATAGTATTATATTCTTGCACTAGGAAGCAGTAATATAGTAGTTATATACTTGTACATGGAGGCATATTATATAGTTATATTCTTGTAATGGGGGCGTATTATTGTAGTTTATTCTTGACATGGGGGCAGTATTATTGTAGGGGGAACCCCAAAAATTACACTCCCCGGGGCCACTTTATTAGGTCACCATGCTAGTAACGGGTTGGACCCCCTTTTCCTTCAAACTCCCTCAATTCTTCGTGGATAGATTCCACAAGGTTTTTGCACATGCCAATTGGTACCAGGGGGCCCAAAGAGTGCCAAAAAATATTCCCCACACCAGGGACACCCCCACCACCAGCCTGAAACGTTATAAAGGCAGGATGGATCCATGCTTTCATGTGTTGACCCCAAATTCTGACCCTACCTCCAATGTGCAGCAAAATCGAACTCACAACCAGGCAAATTTTTTTCCAATCTTCTATGCCCAAATTTTCTATGGCTTGGGCAAATTGGGGAGCCCATTTCCTGTTCTTACTGAAAGGAGTGGCCCCCCGGGGGGTCTTCTGCGCTGTGCCCATCTCCCAAAGTTCCCGTACTTTGCTTAGAATGCTCTTCTGCCTACCTTGTTTGTAACGGGGTGTACTTGAGTCACTGTGCCTTTCTATCGCTCGAACCATCTGCCCATTCTCCTTTACCTCGGGCATCAAAAAGGGCATTTCGCCCACAGGATGCCGCCAACGGGATGTTTTTTCTTTTGGACCATTCTCTGAAAACCCAGAGATGGTTGTGCGTGAAAACCCCAGAGATCCATTTTGAAATACTCAGCCCAGCCCTTCGGGCACCAACAACCTGCCATTTAAAAGGGGCACTCAAACCCCTTTTCTTCCCCATATGATCCCGGGGTTTAACGCGGGAGATTGTCTTGACCAGTCTACTGCTAAATCACTGAGTTCCCGCCAGTGATTGGTGTTTAAAAATTAAGTTTTAAACGAGCAGTTGGACAGGTGTACCTAATAAAGGGCGGGGATGTATATTAGATCAGTCCCCTGTTTGTGGTTTTGCCGGTTGTCAGGGGGTTCAGCTGGGGGGAGTATTATGTTTTTATACTATACAAGGGGGCATATTATATACTTAAATTTTTGATATCGGCAGTAGTATAGTAGTTATATAGTGAACAGTATCAACCAACCTAAAAAGAGCATCTGCCAATCTGCCTACCTAATTTGGGCTGGTTACCTACCATATGGGGTGTGTGCCAACCTACTATGTTGGGGCTGTACATATTTACCTATTGCAGGTACAAATAGGGGCCCCTTTAAACACGGGGGGGCTATTCAAAATTTTGGGGGTATAATTAAGGACTCATTATTACCATTTTGGGCAGTTACCATATTTGGGAGTTTGTACAAAGGTGGGAAAGATTTCTGGAAAAAGGGGAATTAACTGGTTGTGTTGTAAAATTTTTCAGGGGTAATCTGGCCGGGAAACCGCATGGGGACTCTGGACCCGATGGAGAAGAAAAGGGAAAAGAACAACTCACAGAAAAGATTAACTTTTGAGTCCCCGGGGTAGGCCGTAAGTCACTTATTGTCTGCAGAGAGCCCCGTGTATCTGTATCTATTTACCATATTTCCCCGGTGGGCGGTAAAGTGGTCTTAATTCAGTAACAGTATAGTAGTATTATCCAGTCACTTTTTGATAGTGTTATGAGATCGTGGTGCAACGTTATTATTTGGTCCTTATATATCATGATTATTACTGATACTGATCTCACTATATTGATTTGATGAGTAACATTTGGGGTATTGAATAATGGATGATATATGGTGGGATTATTTTGGGTTTTTTACATTGTTGTTTTATTAATATTTGGGGCTCACTATATTGATTTAAGACAAAAATATGGATAGAATCAAAATATAGGGGGGCGGAATTTTTTGGTCTTTGTATATTGTTTTTTTGGTAATAATGGGGCTTAAAGCATGCCACAGCAGCCACGAGGTAAAAATGAGGGGAAATCTTATTAACAAGGGCACATCAGAAAAAACAAATGTAAAAAACCCTTTTCCTGTACTATCCAAAAATAAAAAAAAAAACATTATTTTCTGGATTTACTTTTTACAAAATAAAATTTTGTTCCAACTTACATAAAAATTTTCAACTTAAAAACAAACTTACACCCCTTTCCCCAATTTTAAACCAGGGGCTGCGTTTATTGTTGTAAATATATGTTTGTTGTTACTTTCCTGGATGTAAAAATATTTCTATAAATCTATTTGTTCTAGAATGGATAGGAGAACACTATTCACTCTCTCTAGAATCTTCTTTTTCTTCCTCGGATGCCATAATTGTCTCACAGGGAGAGATTTTTTCTGAGGATTCAGAGGAAGATTCCCTTTTGGGGGGATTTAGATTCTAACATAAAAAACAATCTTTTCTAAACTTATCAAACAGCTCAAAAGACATTAGAAACAAACAAGGATGTTATCAATAAGCCTAAAAATTAGCAATTATTTTCCAGTGGTTAAAAAATCACACCACCATCATTTCTAAACGTTTTAAACCCGTTAAAAAAAGGGTTTCCTTTAACCCAAAAATTTAAACCCCCTTTCCTTTCATCAGGTGGTTTTGGTCGGATATCACGATTTCTACTGTTGTGTGGGGGGGGGGGTACTTTTCAGGAGGCCAAACTGTTTGAGAAATTTTTTAAATAAAAAATCAATTTTGAAACCGCCTTTTACATTTGAAAAGGCAGAAAGGGGTACTATTAAATTTCTTGATATTAGGGGTTTAAAAGGGGAATGAGGGGCATTATTTGGAAGTATTTTCAATAGGAAAAAAACAAAAAGCCAAGGGAAATTTAATTTTTCCTGCTTTTTTCCAATCAAACCGAAACATGCCCTCCGAGCCCTTCCATAGGGGGAGTTAATAAGAAAAAAAGAAATTGCTCTATTCCAGAAAAGTTACCAAAAAATGAGAGTGACCCTTGTGATAAATCCCAAAGGGGGGGGGAAAACTATCCTAATTGGGTTTTTGACATAAAAATGAACTGGGAAATTTTAAAAAATTTTTTTGGGTCCGAGTTTTCTTGTTAGAAAAGAGTTTAGGTAATTGCAAGTGTTTTAAAAAAAAACCCAAAACATAAATTTTGTCACCACATATAGTCCATAATTTTAAGGGTAAAATTTTTAAAAATAATTAAAAAAATTTCTTACCAGTATTTTGTGAAAAAAGGGCCCAAAACAAACCCCAAAAGAAAAAGAAGCTAATGTTTTGTTTTATACGGGAAAAGGTTTTTACCCTTTGGGTCTAAAGTTATCCCTAGTCTTTTTTTTTCTTCTAATGTTAATCCCGAAAACCCTTTTTGGCTCTTTTATTTAGGCATGAAAAAATGAGGTTAAAAAGCGCGTTTACATGCAATTAGTTTCTAAATTTTAAAAACAATTTTTGGGTTTGTTCCCCCCCTGAAAAAAACCCCCTTTGACAAGAATCGTTCATTAACGAATACACGGGTTTTTTTTGTATATTTTCATAATTTGTGATAAAAATTTAGAAACTTTTCTTGGGGTGCACTTTTGGACCCTTTAAAAAAGAGAATTCGTAGACATTTTAGATGCTAAAAAAACTGCCCAAATGTTTGGGAAATTTTTTATGGCATCCAGACTTTCCAACTTTCACATATGGGGGGACACTATGGATTTTAAAAATTTCAAAGCCTTTGAGCGGGGTGAGGCAAACCAACTAGGGGGCGGGTCATGTAAAAAAAATACAAGCACTGAAGGTGGTGGGTCTTTTTAAAATTGAACAGATTTCCCTTTGGGTTGAAAAAACGTTAAAGATTTTAATTTTTGTCAGTTTTTTAAATTATTTAATTTCATGTTGAAAATGTAACTTTTTTATGTTTTAATTTGTTCCCCCAATTTTAAAATTATTTACGTTTTTTTTTTTTGATTAGTAATTTCCCGACATTTTTTAAGTGGATGCGATCAGTGACTATTTCACGGGGTTTTTTAAAAAAAAGACTAATTTTAAAATGTTTTTTGTTTAAGTAAAGACATTCCCCCGAATAAGGGGCGTTGGCTCCCAAAAGCGGGCGGGGATGTACGTTTCTTTCTAGGATCTATTTTGAAATTTTTAAAAATCTTTGTTACAAAAAAAGTTCCGCTATTTTTAATTCAAGCCAAGGTGTTACACTGGATATTCCTATTTGTTTGTTTCTTACTCAATGGGAGGGGATTCTGCCTTATCCCGGGCGTTTAACCCTGCTGCTTTATTGCTTCACTGGGCCAGGGTGAGGGTGAATTGCTTTTTGATTTATGTCCCCCGTTTTGCGGGGCAAAATATATATTTTTAAAAAGGTGCATTGACTTTTAAGTAGAATATTCTGGGGGGGAAACCGGGAAAAATAATTCTAAAAGGGGGGGAAAAGTGAAAAAAAGTACTTGCGCCATGTTTGTGGAAATTTTGTTGCTATGGCTTTCATGCTTCGGTATAAATGATGTGTTATCTGTATTCTGCAGGTCAATGCAATTCTGGGAATACCAAATATGTAGGATTTTCTTTATGTTTTAGTACTTTTAAGAAAATACAAATGTTCTCTATTACTTAAATTCGTGTTGCAGCGCCATTTTCTATGACCCATAACTTTTCTTTACTTACATATGGAACCCGAGCGGGTTGCCTTTTTTGCGGGGGTTATGTGTACTTTTATTGGTTTCCAAATTTTTAGATGCTTGCCCACTTCTCGATAACTTTTTGTTCCAATTTTAGGGCAGTGAAATCACAAAAAAACTCCGCAATTTTGGCGTTTGAATTTTGTTTCCTCTAGGTATTCAGTGTAGGAAAAATGATTTTTATATTTTTTTTGTCGTTTTTGGACCGGTGATACCAATTTTAACTTTTTTATTTTTTTAGTTTAGTATTTGTTAAATGGCTAAAGGGGGGTGATTTGAAAATTTTAGATATTTTTTTACTACTTTTTAAAAATTTCTTTTTTTATTACTTTGACATTTTAACCCTTAGAGTACTTGCCACTGGAGTTTGATCACTTACCCATTTTTTTTCAAATAAATAAGCAGGGGTTTACTAAAATTGCGGTTCTATCCTGCCCCTTTATGTGGAAAGCCGCAAACATATAAATAAAACAATTTAAATTTATCTTATTGAAAATTCTTATTTTTTGATTTAGCTGCAAACCCTTGGACATATTGTACAGTTGTCTCAGGGGGTCAACCAAAGATGGAGCTCCCCAGCCTGGGGGTAAAAGCTCAGACATACTTTCCCCTCAAGTAGCTACTGTTCATCCCCTCCTTTGTAAACACAACACTTTGTGCTGAAGATTTTTCAACCCAGTTTGTATTCTATCTGTTCTGTACTTTAGTAATAGTCAAACAGTGGAAAAAAACAAAGTAAAAAAGGAAATAATTTGGATGGATTGGAACAAAATTACTGTTTGGGTTTTGGGGGTTTGAAATAGAACCCCATGTTGGAAAACAGAAGTGCTAAACCACTTTGCTACATTGAAGCTACTCAATTTTAAAAACAGATTTTTTTGGTGTGTCAGCCCCTGGGTCTAGATATGGGCCACGCCCCCAGAATGCCCCAAATCTTTGGTGCAATAAAAAGTGTCGCTCCTGCGCTTATCACGCCAAAGTTTGGAGTGCGACTATTCATACATCTATAGAACAGGTCTACTACAGCTTTTTGAAGCACAATAACTGGTACAGCCCCATTCTTAAATGTCGCCCGAAATGTCTTTGTGGCAAAACACCTTTAAGCCTAAAAGACTTTTGGGGCTGGAGTTGTATTCAGTGATGTAGTCGAGATCTAATTTTTTGATCACTGAAATACTTCAAGTCCAGTAGACAGGGAAGAGGAAGTGTTTCATCAGGCAATATACATTCCAGAGGTTGCGGAATTAGAAAACAATCTTTAGGGAAAAGACTTATGCCAAGAAGATTCCTGTATTAGGGATACTATCCTCTTTCTACCCCAGTGGTTGTCATTAATGAAGGATCTACGTGCTGACCACCAAACGATAACATTTTTCTTACAACCTCCAGAGAGGTTTTTCTCCACTCTCAAATTCAGCCACAAAAAACAAGTCTCTCTAAACTTCATAGACTTGAATATATTGAGACATATCACCCTGAGACACAAGGAATGGTGTTTACGCCTCTGTTTTTCTGGTGCCCAAAACAGGGAATCTTGAATAGAAAACAGTCACAACCTTATTTCATGTGAGAACAAGGCCATATATAAATCAGGTACCTCCCAGCCTACGTAATCCTTTTAGTCAGCAGAAGGAAATAATGGTCAGAAAAAATACTTGCAGATAAAACACATGATTTACTGAAAATTTTTTTAAAACATGTGCAGGCGGCTCTGTCTTTTCACAAATACTATGCTGGACTAACTTCATGGACATTTACCGTATGTAAAAATAATCATCCCTTTGGGGGATGAGTGTGTGAATACTAATACTTAAATTAAAGATTCCTATACCTCCACAAAAAAACACAAAAAATTGTTTGTAGGAAAAAAAAAAAAATTTTTAAGGGCTTTTCTAAATACATGTCATTAGAATCCGGGGTTTTTCCCCATTTTACAGGGGAAAAAGGTTTTACTTTCCCCTTTGTAAATCGAAGATCCTTATCTAAAGGGGGTTTTTTATGGGGGGAAAATACCAACTGGAAAGGGGGAGCAAGGGATAGCTGTTTTTACAGGGTTTAAACTGAGTTTCTACTTTTAAAAAACAGTACAAAAAGGCACCGCACCCTGAGGACATGGTGTAAAATTGCCGTTTTTTGCTTCGCCCTTTCCTCCCTAGCACATAGGTATTTATTTTTTTTATTTCGCTGGTGGTTTAAAGATGTAGCCCTTTCAGGGCTTTTCCCTTTCACAGTGGATTTTGCTTTAGAACCAGTTAGGGTATGGTTTTACCGGCGTTAAATTTTGGCACGATTTCACCCCTATTTCGCTCTAATATGGGGGATGCGTGATGAAATTTTGGGGAATCCATAGATTCTTAGATCAGGCGAGTCCCAAGCCCAAATGTTTTGTGAACATGTTTACTTTGACACATCTGTCAACACAGTGGGTCCCTCCAAATGTAAGGGGCCCACTTTGGCCCCACTTCAGGGGGCCCGGTCTTAAAAGGGCAGGAGTTTTTTTTAAAAAATGGGAATTTTCAGGTGAAAAAGATTTTTTTTTCCCAATGAAGGTATTTTAGAAAAACTTTTTTAAAACTTTGTTATTCAAGAGGTTTTTGAGGGTGATAGTTTCCTAGTTTATAGTTTGTTAAAGGGGAAAAAAGGAACAAGCCGGGCCATCCAGTTCGGGTGTTGGCTAAGGGGGGTTGATCAAAAGGAAAGGGAAAAAAAAACAAAACCCAAAGAGGGGGAAGGGCCCAAATTTTCCTCAAATTTTTGGGAAAAATTTTTTCCCGGGGTCAATTTTGGCCCCAATCGGGAAAAAAATTCCCCGGTTAAAAGGACCCCTTTTCCCCGAATCCTAGACAATAAATTTTTTATATTATTTTTGCCCCCGGGGAAAAGGTCCAAAAACCTTTTTGAACTTGTTAAAAGGGGGAAAAAATAAAAAATGTTTAAAAGGTTTGCTTTTTTTTTCATCGCCTTAAAGTTTTCCCTAGTCTTTTCAAAGGGCCAAAAATTTTCTGTTTTTAAACCTTTTTTTTATTTTTAGTTAAAAAAAAATTTTTGGGGGGTTTGTTTTTTTTTCCCATAGCGATATGTTTTTCCGGGGCTCCGCTTTGCTTCCTTTAAAAAATTTTTTTTTACAACTTTAAATTTTTTTCCCTTTTTAAATTTTTTACGCCTTTCACTTTTCCCTTGGTTTTTTTGTGGTGAAAAGCTTTCTTTTTTATTTTTTTTTGCCTCCTTTTACAAACCCCGTTTATCCCATTGGGGGTTTTTTGTTTTTAATTTTTTTATTCCCCTAAGGAAAGTATCTACGTGGTTTGCCTTGGGTGTTTTTTAAAAAAATTCCCCCAATTTTATTAAAATTTTTCTGCCATATTTAAAAAAATTGCCCCGTCAATACGGTTTAGGGCTCCCAAAAAGAATAAAAATTTGTTCCCAAAATTTTAGTGTTTTTTGGGGTCCTTGCGAAAAAATTTAATGAAATTTTAAGGAAAAAAAGGAAAATTTATTTTTAAATTTTTGGGCACTATTTTTCCCAGGTTTCCCCTCAACCTTTAACCTTTGTTTTCTTGTCAGGTTATTTAGTAAAAATTAAGTCTAGAAGGGCCTTTTCCCCAGTCGGTTTTTTGACCATTTGGAAAGGTAATTTTCATTAGTTTTTGACAAAAAAATGTTTCCCTTTATGAGGGCTACAGGTTTCAGATTCCAATTGATGTTGGATTAGTTTGCGCCCTTAAATTTTTTTAAAATATTTGATTTTTTCCCCCTTTTATTTGCCTGAAAGGGTACTTTTTCCCTGGGGTTTTGTTTTTATTTTGGGGGGGCCCATTTTCGACCCCCATTAGTATTATATTGTTATTGTTACCCCCCTGTATTTTACCCATAATTTTTTCCCCTTTTTTATTATGTAATTATCTCTTTCCCCCAGTGTTGGCTTCAGGGGGGATTTTAAAATAGAGACATTTTAAACCCCCCCCCTTTTTAAAAAATCCCTTTAAAAAGAATAACCCTGTAAGCTTTAAAAACCCAGTGTAGGGTTTTGTCCAACCCTTTTCCCAGTTATCCCCATATGTTTTTTATTTTTCTTCTGCTATTTGAATTTCCGGGGGCCATTTTTTTTTGTTGGTTGGGCTTGGGGATTTGGGCGCCCTGAATTTAGGAATTTTTCGTTTTTTTTTCCCTTTTTCCCCGATTTTTTAACTATTCTACACCCCCCCACCTTTCCCCTCCCCCCTGTTTTTTTTCCCTAATTCCAAAAAATCTCTATTTTCAAAATCTTGATGTATTTTTGTAGGGTTTCCCCCCCCCCCTTTCCCTTTGTTTAAAATTTCCTCCAAAATTCCCGTCCATTTTGTCCCCCCAAACAGCTGCCTTCCCATTAGGTGCAGGCCCCATCCCTTGAATAGAGTCTGTAGGCCCAAAAAAGAAAAAGGGGGCGCCCCGGGTTTCCAAAAACCCAAAAACCCCCTTTCCTTTCACCAATTTTTTAGCCCACTTATTCCCCCTCTCTATCTTTGGGCTCTTGGTGTGGGGCCGTGGAAAGGGTTTTTTTTTGAAAATATTATTTGGAGGTTTGCCTTTAGCTTTTTGCCTAAGTTTCCCAAAAAACCCTTTTTTAAGGAAAAATCCACCTTTCCCCTTTAAATTTGTTATTGGTGGCCAATGTTCTTGAAGTGGTTTTTAAAGCCCCCCCCAGAATTGTCAAACCCCCTTGCGTTTGTCGAACTGGGCCCCCCAAAGGGAAAAATTCCCGTTCGGATCCGGCTTTTGTTTGGAGATTTTCTCTGTCTGTGCCCCCAATAAGGGCGTCCCCAAAAACTAAACACCTGTTTAGCTTGACCTGCACTCCCATTTCCCCAAATTTTGGAGCAGACGGGGGAGTGGTTTTTTGCAAACAGTGTACTTCTGAGGGGTGATACCCCCTCATTTTTCCCAAACTTGCCAAATTTTTTGGGGTTTTACCGATAGGACTAGGGCCCTCCCGGGCACTTTTTCCCCCTTTCCCCTTTTTTCTGATGTTACCCCCGCTAGCGGGCCCCAAAGTTCCGGGACCTCCGCTACCATCTCCCCGGGATTACATTGCGAGTGATTTTTCAAATGAGCGAAAAAATGCTTCCAAGTTGGCAATGGGTCTCAGTGTTTTCCCCTTTGCTTAAATTTTTTTCCCGGAAACCCGGGGTTCTAAAAAAGTTTAGTGTTTAACCAAATTTGGGCAACGATTTCCCCTCGAAACTGTTGCTCAAAAGGGTGGGATACATTGCACCCGGTTGTGCAGGGACAGCATTGTCAAAAAATTTGGGAAAATAAAGGTGATTTTTAACCAAAAAAATATATGGGAAAAAATTTTTTAATAATAAGAATACAATATGTCCCCCCTAAACTCCCCAAATCTAAAGTTTTCTACTCTTTTAAATCTCCACACCCAAAAAAAAACACTTTAGGAAAAAAAAAAATCGCGACTCATTTTACTCGTCCAAAAAACTCAGTTTTTAAAAACCCTTTTCCCCCAATCTTTTTTGGCTGTGTTGCAAACCCCCTCTTTCAGGAGCAAAAAAGGTTTCTCTCAACATTTTTGTTTAAAGGGTTTTTTTTTCTGAAGTGTTTTTTTCTGGCCTTTTTTTCCTTTTAGACCCATTGGGCCCAAAAAAAGGAAAAACCCTGGGGGACCAGAATTTAATTTAGAAAAAATTTTTCTGTTTTAAGGAATTTGAAGAAGGGCGGTCCCTTTGCTTTTAGAACTTCTGGATGTGGGTTTTTTCCTTGTCACCCTTTGTTTAAAATTTTCGGGCTGCAAGAAGGTTTTTTCATTGCTTTTGTGAATAAAGGGGGAAATGTTCATCTTCCCTTTTTTTCTCCTCTGTTCAGGGGGTATTTTCAATGTAGACAAAGATTGTTAAGTGGTTTTTAACCCGTTGAGGGGAAAGGATCATGATTGTTCCCTACCTGTATAACTGGCAGTTCTGAAGGCCAGATCTGCAGTTCTGAAGGCACATCTGTAAATCATATTTACCTAAATGCATTGTCTAAAGCAGCTAATAAATTGGGAGAAATGTTCTCTGCTCGCAACTCCTTAGTTTACTCTGGACACCAGTTCAATGGTAATATCTGTTCCTCTACACATACTAAAGAAAATCCAGGATGCAAACAGATATATCAGTCTGTGAGAGTGTCAGACTGACTCATGATGAAAGTCCTGGGTCTTACGACAGCACCTAGTGACGCAAAGAGTGAGCAATCTGGTACATGTATTGCCTGATTCAGGAAAACCTGCGAGTGTGAAATCAAGACTTATCATCTCTGGACAAACTTGTCTTCCCAACAGATACTAAAGGCTCTATAAGGTGGTTGCTCTGCTTGAAGATCTGCAGGACCTTTGCTTCCATGCTCACTTGCAAGGACAAATGGGGAAAGGGTCCTGGTCTCTAGCAGAGAGTCTTTGAATCTCAAGTATACGAGAGTGGTTCATAAGGCTCTGTTACATTTCCACATGCCATTCAGGGGAAAGAAAGCGGGATAAAGGCTAATAATTACACAACTGTCTTCTATATAAATCACCAGGGAGACGTATGATCCATTGCCCTTCTCATAGAAGTGGAACCAATCATGGCATGGGTAGAGACCCATGTCTAGCAACTTTCAGATGTTCAGATCAAGTGGACCAGCAACATCATAGTGGATGGAGCTGTGATCTTTCCCTACTGGAAAAACGGTCTCTAGATGCAATTCTCTTCACAGAGCTCATAATGCATTGGGGTAAGCCTCAGGTGGACATAATGGCCACATGCGTTTCATTTGCTTTTGTTTCCTGTTCAACAACCATCCAACATGATGCTAAATGCACTGAAATGTCCCTTATTGTTTTCCAATAAAAACACAATCATACATGAACAGCAGACCATGGGTTCTAGGTGGTATCTACAAACATTAGAAGTTTCACCTTGTTTACATTTTTTCTCCAGTCCCTACGATCCCAATGATCTTGCAGAAGATCAGACCGGTACAAATCTTGGCCGTTGCCATCTACCTCTACTAACTGATACTGTCAACTAATGACCTTAATCAATGGAGTTTTCTGGAAGTTGTCTCTGATTCTGCACCAGGTGACACAGGACGGCTGATGTTGTCTTTCCCTCAGTCATCTTCATCTGAAGACAGTGACTGTTTCCTTTAAAAGGTAGGAACACTAATCGGATCAATCTAAGGCTAAAAATGGCCTTTATCAGATGGTGAAAGAACAAGCAAGTCTCTTCAGAACATCCTTCCACTGTATACATTTTGACACGGGCCATTAACCCACCATGAACAGGATGCAGATTTCTGGGGATGAAGTTTTGTGTAAACCTTGGGCCCGATTTAT